>JAVTVY010045322.1:0-21804 GCA_036873755.1 Hanleya hanleyi
GTATTTTCCCCCGAAAGAAAATCAGATCATGACCATTAGGGTGAAAGGGACCCTGTCGGAAGAAATCCAATACGCGATTCCATCACTCAATGACCGTCTCGTCTCGTTACGGTTTAGGACATTCACGTACGATTTCTGGACGGTCGTTCCTCGTGATTTTCTTAAACAACTCGGAAGTTGGTGCTGAGTCCATATCCACAGGCCATACAACGGCAATTCGGTAAATTTTTCTAATAGCGTAAATGCATCAGTGTGACATCAAACCTTTTAGCCGCAGGCGTATCACCCGATTTACCGCACTCGCCAACTCTTTCACGTTTCATCTTCTCATACACGTCGTCTCGAAAGATCCAAATCGACTTCTATGTAAACACGGGAAGCGGAGCAGAGGCTGGATTCTGACAGAAACAACCCTGGTAAAATAGGCTGGTGTTTTATTACTGTTGTTTGATCAAGTTCAACCACAAATGAAAAAAAAAGAAACTTCGTTGGGGACATCAATCGTGTTGTTGCATACACATACATGGGTATGGTAATTAATGTAGTATTACAGTGCCGATCATAATTAAACGTACTCTGATATCACATAATTATATTTAATAAGCTGGCATCAAAGGGGTACATTTGAATAGCAATCGAGAATCATTTCCAGAAGATAATTTTTTTTTGATTCTTGATAAGCTCATTGATCAACTATGTGGAAGTTCCACAACCATGACGTGCTCTGCAAACGGTGGATAATAAGATATACTGGTGATATATTAGCTATCTGTAAAAGTTTGATTGCCTGTTATCTCCCTAATCTCCCTATTCCTGCAAAAATCACGCCTCATGCATGTCCCGCTAATTGTGATCCCGTGGTCCGAGTTCACCAATTGATGTGCTTGATAACAATTGGACAGTGACGGGGGAGTCAAGCGGGGATAGCCTAAAATGCAGACAATTTTAATCCAAGTGATACAGGTCTTCCCAGTAACTGGCCTATTGGCTGCAGAGCATACAGTGAAGGCATGCAACATATGGATATCGTCTGCCACGTAGGGTAGATCACATGACATGTGAGTGAATAGGGTTTAACGTTGCTTTCAACATTTTTTTCAGCTACATGTATGTATATCACGACGGGGAAGGGAAGGGAGGGAGAGGGGAGGGGCGGGGGAGGGGGAGGGGAGGGGCGGGAGTACCTACTTGTAAAAGAGCAGATCTAATGCTGCCATTTTATATTGCTGTTCCACTGAAAATCATGTTGCAGGCAGATACGACACTCCACTCAGTCACATTATACTGACACCGAGCGAACCAGTCCTTGTTCTATCCTCTTAATGCTGAGCGTAAGAGAGGAAGCAAAAAGTTCCGTTTTTCATGTCTTTGGTATGACCCGCCCTGGGATTGAACCCAGTGCCTGACACTCCAACCATTAGGCCACCACAGTGCGGTCCACATGACATGTATATGAGGTCTGCATGACTGCATGACTTTGAACCATTTTTGTCAACTTATTTCTTACTCGTTCTAATAATTTTGATCAACCACCAGATTTTACAGTTGTAAAGTTCACTTCCTGTGATTGAATATCAGAGGATTTAGCATACATACTTTCAAACTTCCACAATTCTATTAAACCAATCAAAAGTGAGTGATTGAGTGAATTTGATTTATGTCGCTTTCAAAAATAGTTCAGTAATATCATGACATTTTGGTCGCATTTCTTTTCAAATCTGGAAAAAGGTTTAATGACACCAAAAACTTTGAAGAAATCTCCGCGGAAAAACACTCTTTCTCCAACTTTAGTTGGCTCCAGTCCATGTACGGCAACAGGATGTACAAGAAGATACAGGCAGACGATAAATTTTTATATCCATTTCAATCCTATTACCCCTCTGGGCGAGTTCACCTGGACACGCGAAGAAAATTATGACATCATATAATCCACACCGAATCGATTGTGATGTAGCATCTAATGGAATTAGACGCCACCAGGGCTTCCTTCTTTATATGTAATAATGTTATTTGGTAAAAAAATTATCGTCTGCCTGTATCATCATGAGGTGTGGTAGAATGGTCAGTGGTGACTCTTGACTGGTGATTGGCATTGATGTGCGATGTTTTGTTACAAAGCTATGATCAATAATTAATTAAAGAATCGATCAATATAGGGTATTAACATGATAAATTGAACACCTGAGGACTGAGGTACATGTAGCTGTGCATCAAACACCTGATCAGTTCAAAGAACATATAATCTATGATGGTGGTCCTGACCTTCGAATTACCAGCAGTCATTTAATATCATTTTTAGAGAATCTCACTGGACTCAACCTGGCATGCCTGGTTACTCCTGAAGGCACTGGTTTTCATGTGACTGGGCCTGCATAAAAATGGTGTCCAATGACAAATCATGTGAATATATTAGATGCAATTCCACTGCATGTTAAATCAGTTGAATATAACTGTTGAGATGTTGGCTTGCATTGACAGCACACTGGGAGCATTATACCTCTCGTGGCAAAAATTATCAAACAAGACATATGTTGCTCTCGACCTTGCAAGGTGATAATCTCACCAAAAACTGCCCACATAGGAGAGCTATACTCTGAGACAACAGGCACTTGAGGTCGTTGGCTCAGGGGATAACTCTCGTGTGCACTGGGCTTTAGTTCCCTCAGGAATGTATTCAACGTTTGACCTTTTGACACTCTCAATGTGACAAAATTTGTGCCGAGGGGGGATTTCCTTAATTGGGAGCACAATACTGTGAATAAATGTTTAAAATGACATTAAGTTACATGTACATGTTTATTGTACACATGTAGATCTGGTGCAATATTGCATTATAGCAATACAAGTGATCATTAATGGAACATTATTTATATGGCCCAACAGAACATCTAATTCCAACATCGTCATATGAAAATGTGACCAACTAATACATGTATATATGCATAACATGTACATGTATGCCGGGTCTACCAAACTCAATTCATTGCAATTATGGTTTTCAACGAGGTTTATAATAACGTTAATACTTCGCTATTCAATACACGTATTTGACTTCTCACACAATCAGCGAGTAATTCAATGAACTCTTAGACTTGAACCATGGGGAAATCTGAATGTGACATGATACATGTTCATCAATGAAAATGTAATTTTGCATTCTATCAGGTCTAAAGTAGTCTCCCTCGAGCAGACTATTGTTTTATGAAATGTGTAAAACTCTGAAATTTATACATTTCATGGGTTGGCTGTGAAATGTACACATTTCATGAAAAATACTCCTGAATGTACACGTAAGTTTCAGAGATGTAAATGTATACATTATAGGACAAGTCATGAGATGTTGAAAGGAGAATATTTTTTTATGATATGATATAACATGGCAGTGTGTCTAACGTCACAGGACCTACGAAGTAGGGTGCATTACATGTAGGACTCCGACGCACACTGAACGCTTAGCAATTCCTCCGCCCCAAGTCGAAATCTTGCCTATACATGTATTAAGATAGGCACAGCCCAAGTCAGAATCACCAGTGATTTTCATCAAAAATCACCAGAAATTCTCATCAGAATTCGGTCAGCTCAGAACTTGCTGCTAACAGTCCCCTAATGCACCTTCATGCAAAAAAATCAAGTTTCTAATGTCAACGGTTCTCCTTATTTTGTTGACGAAAGGATTCGGATGGACTCACTCACTGACTACCCGACAGTTTGCAGATGGTAGCCTACTTCGAAGGAATGATGGATTCAAACACTGTATACACTGTGAATGATTGGGTGATCTGTTAGTGATTTAATTGACTGTGATTAAAAATCTACTGATGCGTCACGGCGTGAATGAACTGTTCATTGTTGATAATTGAAGGTGATTAACTATGACTATCCACAGATCTGTGTAATTGTATTCTTTGATTAAAAGTAATTATAGTAATTAGATATAGTTAATAAAATAATATTCACTTATTGGACTGAAGATATGAATAATCACCTGAACTAAAAATAATTTTGAATACCGAAGTTCAGTTGGCAGTTCATACATGTACATGTAGAGTTTCCATTTCATAAAATGCATTTGGAGTTTCTAAAGATGCAATGGACAAGAGCGGAGTAATACCAAACGAATTCAGCTCACAGTGTGTAACTAGGAAATATATACAATCTACAATTTTGCAATGTATGCATTTCATGGTTCTATACATTTCATTCCTGATGATGGAAAAATGAAGAGCCAAAATTTTGAGACAAAATGAACCTTAAAGATGTAATCAGCCTCAAAATGGATGGATTTTGTAAACTCTCCCGTGCATTTTTTCAGCAGGGAAGATTACCAAAGCATCATATGTATTATATTTGATGACAATGGGATCGTCATATACAACGAATGCAAGAATATCTTGTCAGAGAAATTTATAACTCTGCCCGCTTCGACGGCTTTTCTGTCTCGCCATTGAGTGTGTGTTGTACGCGGAGAGGAATATGACGTCACTGCGTGACGTATGAGTGACGTAGCGACGCTCACGAATTTGAATGCTGCACAGCTGCAGCCATGGGATAGCGTCATGGCTCGTGCCTACGGTTCGGTGATGTCGCATAGCATACGTTGGTAGAATGCACCATACGTGTATACGCTTGTTGACACGGCCGTGGAAATATAAACGGCATGCCATGCTGTTTATTTTTAAAGATCAACTTCTTCTATTTTCTCGTGAATGGTAGAAACAAGTTTAGTGTTTTGTGGTCAGATGTGTTTCATTTTGTACCTGTTGTAACATATGTCATTTTCGCTGAGTTTGAGAGACATCGATTTCAGCCCAGATTTGAGGCTGATTACATCTTTAAGTTTATCAGAGTTACACTACTCGTGTATTACATCAAACTTATCAAGGGGTGAAGGTATATGTGTAAGCTTACAATTCATACAACATAACAGTCTGTTAACGTCCTGTCTAACAGGCACACTGATTGGCTAAATTTGAATCACGGCACCTTCCATTAGAAGCAGTCTGATTGGTTACTCTACTTTTAGAGTGAGGATAGCCTTTGGATACATTTATCATATTATGTTGATGCTGACGTAGTCAGGCTATTGTGCGCAATCCCTTACAGAAATTTAAGGTTGCGGGGAGCTCCCGCTAAGCTCCCGGGCTCATATGTTAACTTGTGCGAGCTATCCGCTACCTTGCGCGAGCTATCCGCTACCTTGCGCGAACTAGTGCGAGCTAACCAGCAGATTGCGAGAGCCAGCGGGAGCTACCCGTTAGCTTGCGTGAGATACCCGCTACCTCGCGCTCACTATCATAGATTGTTTGTAGTACTCACCGCAAGTTTGCGCTACCTACCATCATCGCAGAGTTTCAAACCTGCTAGCTCGCGAGAGGTAGCGCAACTTTGCGGGAGCTATCGCAAGTTTGAGATATTTGATAGTCTCTGTATTCTTGAGATTCCACACCATTACTTTTCCTGTCCAGCTATATAGGCCTTCCTTAAACCAACATCTGGAAAATCTGGGTCAGTCTTGTGACCAGTGTGTAGGAATACATAATAAAATTCCAAAGTTCCCTTCCACACAAGGCCCAAAAATCTGTTCTCTGCAGTGCTACAGATATTTATTTATGTTTTCACATTCTTGTGAATGATAAACTTTCTTTAGATATGGGATTAGTGCCCTTTTATCCTTGGTATTTCCTGCCCTGGAAATGGACTACTTTTGAACAGGGAGGGATGGTGTGTGATGCAGTCAGCATTTGAAAAATTGGAGGGAGAAGCTGTTATACATCTCAGTTCAATGGATGTATCTATAAGAGAGAGTCATTTCATGTTGTTTCATTAGTTTCTGGTAAGTACATGCTCTTTTAAATGATCAAGCAATCATAGCTGAGTTTTGCCTGAAGTGAATTAACATAGTGAGAGTATAGGAGAGGGTTTAATTATGAATTTTCTAACTTAGACCTGGTGTAGAGTATAAGGCATATAATGCATTTAGTAATCCACTGAAACTCACCTCATGTTATTTAAAGATGAATAGCAATTCAATTTGGATTCACTTGATACCAGTACTAGGCTATTTCTTAAGCAAACTAAATGGATGGTCATTATTCAGTTAACCCATGGTTAACCTCAATTAGCTATAAAACTTTTAATTTTATTGGATAGTTAATCTACCTTTTTGCAAAATTCAGATCTTTTCCCCTAATTTGTTCTGCATGTATTCAAATAGCTGGTGTATATAGTACATGTATGCTCACCCTGTCTTTGTTCTGATCTTGACCTACATAATGAATTTGTGAAATTGTAGGCTGAACCAGGGTCACTGATCTTGTGGATCAAGTTTGATAGGTCGCTGGCTTGCGCAACCTACCGCTAGCTCGCGCAACCCTACAACAGTAATACAACTCTGGATCTTCGTTAACTAGCGCTGGCTACCATGGACAGCCGCAAACTAGCAATGTTTCAAATGGGAGCTTATCGGTAGCTCCCGGCAAGGTAGCAGCTTGCGGGGAGCTAGCGCAAGGTTGCGGTGAGCTATCGCGAGCTTGCGGGGAGGTATCGCGAGCTCGCGGGGAGGTATCGCGAGCTCGCGGGGAGCTAGCACAAGCTCGCACGGAGCAGGAATGGGGACCTGGCGCGAGCTCGCAGGGAGCTACAATCGGGAGCTGGCGCAAGCTTGCGCTAGGTTGCGGGGAGCTATCACTACCTAACAGCCAACCTACCGGCCTTATCGGGAGCTAGCGCAAGCTCCCAATGTTTCAAATGGGATCTTATCGGTAGCTAACATTGTAAGCTACCGCAAGCTAACTCCGCAATCTCTCTGCAATCTCTCTGCAATCTTAATTTTCTGTAAGGGATGTCACTAAGGCCGGAAACCTCAAAATCGGTAAAGCCTGGCACAGACGAGACACAAACCCTGAGCCAATCGCCTCAAAATACCTGTTGTCTCAGGGGATAGCTATCGTGTGGTTTTGGCGCACACGGTGACCAAAAGCGTTACCGAATTGATACTCATTTGATACCCGTACATTGCACAGGGTGAGAATTGTGCCTCACGAGGCGAAAATCTCACCAATAATTAACTGCCCCTATATGCGAGCTATACCCTGAGACAACAGGCACTTGAGATCGTTGGGTCAGGGGTTAGCACTTGCAGTGCGCCAGGCTTTAGCGAATGTCTCACAGGCCCAGCAAGGGCCAGACAATGCCCAAAGAAAGAGGTTAATATCTATCATATTTTGCCTCATCTATCAGTGCAAATCCTGCCTGCTCAGCTAGATCATAATTCATACGATGATTGCAATAACTTCCACACCGTTCCTCCATTACGGGGATAATAACGGAGAATGGATATCCTCTCCAACCATCCAATAACCAGACGACACATTCCTGAAGGTCAATTTGGCTCTTTAGTGATTTATGCTTTCTCTCGATTGCGTCTCATCGCCTCGACAAATGATGATGTATTGTCTGTGGCCATACATGTACATATATCCCTTTGGAGCAAACATAAAACCATTTATATTCTTGAATACAGCTCAATATATTTTCCCACTCACCACGCTGGCGTCTTTGGATATATGATGCAAGATATGAAGTAAAATACCCCATCATTGATTCCCACAGCTCCAGGGTTGGGAACTTTATTACCACCTGCCGTGGAGGAAGTATTGCATCAGAAACAGAGGCGCTAAAAAGCCAAACTGGTTTTCGTTGCCTGATTGATAATATGTGTCAAGCCTGTTAACGATGTTGCGGTCAGGTCAGCAGCCTACAATTTTTCCCCAATATATCTTTCACCTTCGGCATGCCGGAGGGGCTGGAATCGTTAAGGTCTCCTTTCTGTCTAGGAATTCAAATGTCATGAAAATAAAAACAAAAAACAACACCCAAACAAAGAAGTTTAACTAAACTACTGCGAAGATGATATTCCCTCTAGGGCAGTGATGGTGAAAGCCGCTGATTACCACTTGGCCCCTATAGATCAATTGCAAGTCCGACAAGCATTTATCAGACATTGCGGCGTTGAAAAGTCAAATAGCTCATTAACGATTAAGGATGGGCCTGAGGTTTCCCTTCGCTGATTGATAGTTTTGTCTCCGGTATGGTCGCAAAATGTTCTGAGTCGAGTCCAATTATTCTCTGGTGTCTTAACTTACTGCCAAATGTCGCAGAGAAGATTTGGCTTCTACAAGTCAATTCTAGCGAGACATTCACAATTTTGACTTACTGCAATTTTCCAAGTTCTAAGATCTCATTCCCAGATTGCAAAATGGCTTCAATAAAAACCTCAGTTATATCATGATGGAGGTAGGGAAGGGGCGGGGGTGCTTACTTGTGACAGAGCAATCTTAATGCTGTCATTTTATAGCGCTGTTTAGTGGAGACTACATGTAAGATGACAGACTGAAAATTCTTGCGGAACATGTTAATTTATGATGAATGATATTTGTGATTCAGAAAATAAATTGATGGACTTCTGACAGACTTCTATTTTTATTTATGTCGTGAGCCGTTGGAGAGATCATGAAGTTGTGTGGGTTGACTCTCAATTATCACTTTGCGATATTTTTTGGTTTTTGGTTTTTGGTCACATGTTATGCATGTATGTAAGTTGATTATCATATGATATCGAGGAGATCGCACCACAAAATATTATCACATGATCAAGTTTATTTGGATTTTCTTGATTCTTGCGAAGGTGTGCAGCAAACAGCTGAGCAATTCAGATGCTCCTGCCAGAATTGGCCAATAGCTGTGCAATGCTCTGAAGTTTAAATCATCCCACTACCCATGGATCATCCTCGGATGGTTGACAGTAGGTCCAGAGTGTAAAGAGGGTATAAAAGGTCTTTAGATTAACACCGTTAAAATTCTGTATGAATAATGGCTGCCTATGGAATATTGAGTGTGATGCCCACCAAGTGATTTTGACTGTTCATGCAAATTAAATCGGTACTGTGTGAAGAGCATGTGCATAACCAATAAACTCTATGAAGCTCATTGCAAGATGATGTTACACTTGACATATGACTCTAGTCTAAGTAATTAATTTGTTTTTCTCCTGGTGGATGCATCATAAATTCAGTTATTTTTTGAAGATGGGTTCATTTACTTTCTCGATGCAACTTATTTTTTCTGACTGCATTTGCAAAATTACAGGCGCATTTCCCACTTTGTAGGATTGGGTAATATTTTTAGTCAAAACTTTTCTTTTGATCCATATGCCTTTCTATTCCAAGACCATTATGTTAAGTCACATTTTGAATTTTTTCAATCGTGCTTAACGTCAAGTTATTTTTGCGTTGTGCTGTATATGAAGATGCTGATGGATATTAAAGGTATCAAGCAAGTTCATCCACGGTTGAACAATTTAACAGGGAATCCAACAAAAAACCTTCTCGACATTAAACAATTTGAAAGCTTATTGATTAATTTTGTACCAATACCTTACGATTAATCCCACAGCGCAAGGTTGCTAGAGCTTTTTATTGCCACCGTTCTTACCATAATTCTCTTGGTATTTTACGGAATGCGATTCATCACAATAAAACCGGCATTACGGGATTCCGCAGGGAATTCTGGGATTGATGAAGTATTTTCTCCGAGAAGCTATCATCACCTCTGCATTCTAAACTCTACACCTTAATTAATATCTTCGGTAAATGCGAGACCCTATACTGACCGTTGTGTTGTAACAGACGATTGCTTCAGGAGATGATTGATGCTTGCTCAGCATGTATAGCCATACTTAAACTGATGTCGAATATGCAAATATCCCAGATCCCATGTGACCCATCCATCAGGTGTTTATTACCGCGCCACGTCGTCTGCTTAAATCTTACAATTATCTACCGAAAGAAGAGTAATTTTGTTTTCAAGCATTTCTCCATTATGACAGTGAGCAGACAGATTTATGATTCAACTTCAGACACACAATGTCCAGGCATATTTTCATTCGGATCAGAAATCATGAGCGAGACGATAGCTTATCCTCAAGGGAGATAACTTGGTCAAAAAGATAAATATCTCTGTTCACAGAGAATGAACTTTCATTTATCTCAATACTTTGGAGAATTGTCTGTATTGAAGCAGAGACATTCCAAATACCGGTAGTTACTTGTACAATATATCAAGTTTGAATTTGATAAAATTAAATCACTGACAAAAGACCCATTCTGCAATCATCAAATTTTACTTGTGTGCTTTTAACGTGATCATGCACCACATTCATTGCAACTTCTCTTTCATTAAAATTGCAAAAGACTAGCTTACATGTATGTAAATATCTATCTTTTGACTGATTGGTGGTAATAATACACAGGGTTCATATACCTACAGCAGGAAAAAATTCCAGAAGTTTTCCAGGACTTTCCAGGTCAACAAGTTTAATTTTCCAGGAGTGTTTAGTACAATACATAACTCACAACAAAGTTGAACAAATTAAAGAAGTTCAGGAAAAATTTTTGGCAGAGTAACATGTGGCACCAGATCGCTGGTTCTCCAAGAAGATGAAATTGTAGTTCTTCTAGGAGTTTAACTTCATTTTTAAGCATTTTCCAGGACTTTCCAGGTTAGCAATTAAATTCCAACAGTTTTAAGGGAGCTTCCTAAAATTAGGAACTGAGTTCCCTGGTAGGGATGGCATAGGCCAGTTATTCAAATGGGATACACCATGCCCAGTTTGGTGTTCTGATCTGGATGGATGGATTGGAGTTCCAGTTGGAACGGCATAGGTCATTCCCCTCATGCCGCTGCATGGTATGGCATAAACCATCCTTTGTCTGTCGAGTTCCAAACTGTATGGCATTGAGTTCCTAGGAGTTCCAACATGGTGCACGGTGCCACTCTGTTTGAAATGCCTTATGCCAGTTCCTACATGTAGTATGTAGTATGTATTGTAAGTGAAAGAGGGTGGTCCCTCTCGTTGATGCCAGTGGGTACCTTGGTGTGGAGTTGGTTCATCCAAAGAGCTTCTCTCTTGTGTCGGAGTGTGTCACTATAGAGACGATTGTCGGGATCACAGAGGATAACTTCGATGATTGTCGAAGTCCATCCGGATCGTAATGATCGGGAGATCCATGGCCTGGATCAAGGTCCCTAGGTGGTCCCTGAGGAGAGTGCATAGGTGAATGCTGCAATTGTTCAGAGTCTCTTGCCAAATTTTCATGAAGGTTTCGCTTTGCCTCCCTATGTAGGGTAGGCATTTGAGTTTCAGGCTTGTGGGTGGGCATTGTTTGTCAATGCAACTGGTAAGGTTATCTTGCAGCCTGCCTAGCTTGGCCCGTTTGGCCGTGGCGTTGCTAAGTTTTTTGTAGATCGGTGCGATCTCTGGCGGGATGTTTGGTGGAGCGTGTCTAGTTTCTCCTTCAGTGGTGTCTTCCGTGCGTGGTCGTTTGGCCGGACGGACACTCGTGGAGATGACAGTGTTCAGTGATAAGTTTGAACCAATGGGTGTGATGTCTCCACCGGAGGCAAGGTTGAGTTCTGAAAGGTGTAGGGTGCTGGACGTGTCAACTATGGGATTTGCAATACTTTAGATACCCCGTTCTGTGGAGAGGGGTTAATCAGGTAAGATATGTGAAGAAGTCACAGATTGGGGCTTCTATCGGAGTAACCACTAAACAGCCGATATGTGAAGAAGTCACAGATTGGGGCTTCTATCGGAGTAACCACTAAACAGCCTCCGATAGAAGCCCCAATCTGTGACTTCTTCACATATCTTACATGTACCTACATGCAGTATGCCCCAATTTCAAGAAGCTCCCTTTATTATCTCTGAAATGCCGGGCAATGATTGCACAGGTGCAGCCAAATTTGAGTGCACCTGCACTGGTGGCCCCGTGCACTAATCTACAATTTAAGTGCACTTCAAGCACGAATCAGAGGACGTTCATTTTATAGCCATGTACATGTAGTGTATGATTCCATGGTTTCAGCACAGGCCTTGCTTTTCGTTCATTTTCAGGGGTATTCGCTTGAATTTCTTTTAACCCTGTGGATGGGTATACATGTGGGTACATCCGAATTAGGAAATAATTTGAGATAATGAATGATTTATACCCATAACTTTATTCAATTCTATAGTTAGTGGATTCCTTTGTCTTCTAGTGAGTGAGTGAGTGAATATGATTTATCGTCACTTTCAACTATATTTCAGTCATATCACGACGTTGGGTCCTATTCCTTTTCAGACCCGGGAACCACACGGGTGGGGTCCTATTCCTTTTCACACCTGGGAACTCCACGGGTGCCTCAGTTAGTCGCCTCTTACGACAAGCTCTCTGAGGAGCTGAGACCTATTCTTACCATGACCTGCGATGTGCACCTTTGTCTTCTAGTCATTAATGCAATTGTGATACAGAAGGCAATTTGTGCCAATGCATTTTCTTGTCGTTTTTTAAATTTTTATGGGTCCATGTACATTTAATTTACAGGTATCTTTACGAGTATCAGAAACCCTGATACATGTCGAAATGCAAGTCCAATGTACATGTAGTTGTTTGCAAGTAAAAATAAGTCGACAGCATTGTATACGTTCTGGAGTTGTTACTGATAGCATAGAGCCATTATATTATTTTCAATTTCCACCCATCTATTACCTGTCTAAGTGCATATTTGTGGTCTTGTTTAATGCCATGGGTCAGGCATGTCAGTCATGTCTCTATACAGACAGCACACTCCCCATTGCTGAAATTAGCAATTTTACTTTCACTTCAAAAAAAAACCCCCACAAAAATCTGACAGGTTCAAACAGTGCTCATCCTCACGTTTTTATGATATTTCAGGTCAGTCACAACAATATTTCTGTTTCCCATATTATAACGAACTTAACAAACAAATTTGTAGCTTTAATTTTGTATTTTCCATATCAGACTTCACAGATTTATTGGAAAAAGTTTATATGAATATGCAAAGAAAATTGTCAAAATTTGCCAGGACCAAGAATAGAAAATTTTACATGTACAGTAAAACCTGTGTATACCGACCATACTTGGACCCAAATATAAAGTCAGTTTTGACAGGATTCTGGTTCATCAAGAGTCAAACTACTTTAGAGTGAGTGAGTGAGTGAATAGGATTTAACGTCATATCGCGACGAGCCAACTGAGCACGAGCCAAGTTGCATTCCTGCTACTTCAAAGAAGTAATCTTTGAAGCAACATGGAACCAGACAACCTCCACCCACCCCATAAAACACCGAGGACAGCACACAAGACAAAGACGGGATGCTTACATGGTGCAATAAAGACAAGGGATGATTAGTATTGTGATCATGGATAGCGTCGGTATTCAGAGGTTTCACTTTACAATGGCAGATTTCCACATTAAGCCTTGATCGATTATGTCTTGCCCTGATGTTGGCAAGACTGGTGCACAGCATGTGGACCACAGTGAGCTTCGGGTTGTTCTCGTCATGATCTCTTAACTTTGTTTATAACATGGATCTGGGTTTTCAACTATTGATAAGGGAGCGTAGCAAAAATCGGAACGTTCCAATGGAACATTTGCGTCCAGTATTGGATGCAGCCACGTTCCATTTTCAGCTACTGGAACGTTCCACATTAGAGGAACGTTCCCCTTGAACGTTCTGTACAGAGGGAAAGTTCCTGCCGAACGTTCTGGTTTTAGATACTACAAGTACGACCAGCAACTGTACGCGTACGGTAGGCGAAAGAATGGCGAAAGGTATGCGTGCGCGCAAGGTTCGGCAATGTACTTTCGCAAGAGCAGTTACTTTCGCGAAAGTAGGTTTCTTTCGCGTACGCAATTTTTTTAGCCGACAAGAAGCAGTTTACGTTTCCTACAGACAGTTTTTCGGCATCAGTGTTCGAGATGGCGACATTTGCGGGAAAGAAAATTATGTTGGCCTAGAACAAAACACGTCCTTAATTCCCTGGCTGGAAGCAGTGGGGCTTATAACACATTCAATTGTCATCACTGCATTAATTACGTATTATAAACAAGAAATAATCCCCCCGCAGTTTCGACATTTGTAACTCTGTGAACTTTGACCCTGCAAAGCTATCCCCCTGAAGAGAGCCGCACCACGCATCGCTGCTCAAAGGACTTTGGCAGATGAATTAATGAATTAAAATACCAGTGCTTCGGATTTGAAAAATCCAGAAGAGCTAAAAATCGCTCTTCTAATTTTGTCAAGAAGAGCGATCACTCCTCTAAAAAAAAACCCTTCTAAAAACTTTTAGAAGAGCTATTTACGAGAATGGGGATGTAAATAGTAATTTCCATTTTATGATTCTTCTTGCAAGAAAAGTATTAGTATTATTTTCAAACTTCTTAACATTATGAAATGCGACATCAATATTATCTGACAATCATGTATGAAATGTTGATAATAAACGTAAGCGAAACCAGTTATCCCTGATGTGTTTCATTGTTATCCCTTTATTTCGTTCTGTGCCTTTCCTCGGATTCTGCGATGTTTGAGAATTTTGTCAATGGTTTGCGCCAAACTTCTGTTACGGTACCATGCCGTTTTCGGCCGTATACGATAGAACACCACCAGTGTTCCGCCTTTTAAATGTTTCTAGTCTAACTGTTGGTGGAAGTTTTGTAGCCATAATCGCTTATTCGCGGCCACAATCGATCAAACAAATCCCAAAATCAGACGAGCGCGCCAACAACAATATGTCCGTCGACAATCCACACACAGCTGTATCCGCCGCTGTGATTGGTCAGTATTACCAATTTAACCAATTATAAGCGAGGACGTTTCGGTCCTCGGTTAAATCCGAACCAAGTTTAACTCCTTTGCCAGAAGAGCTCGCATACTTCCGGATTTTCGCGATCGAAACGTCTTGCGTTTTCATGGAAAGTTATTAGAGGTAAATAAAGATTATTCCATACGATAAATTCAAGAAGCGCGAAAAAAAGAGCCTCTAAATTTTGATTCAGGCGCGCGATTGAGCGCTTTCGCTCTCGCGCTTCTTAAATCCGAAGCACTGAAATACCGTACAATAACAACTACATGGCTTGTTGTCCCACGGTTTTGTGTTGTAATCTGTTATAATCGGCGTGAGACGTGCAGCTCTTTTGTTTGTAACCTTGGCTGTTTTTTTTTGTTTTTTTTCACTGTTTGGTCCCGGAGACTTGAATGAATGAAAGATTTTTTATAGTCAGGGGTTTTTCTTGACAGTTTTTCATCGGGGTAACCCCGATGAAAAACAAATAAGAAGTCCATGAAAAAATTGAGTATTTTATTTTTCGGACATTCGTGCGCCGTAGGCGCGCGAAAAAATTGAGTTTCCTTCAATAAAATTGAGTTTCTGTAACGAAATGCAAAGATAATACAGCTCGCGAGAAGAAAGAAAAGACTGCACTCACGTGGTGGAAGAGCGATGTGTGCGTTGTTGTTGTTGTTATACGCACAGCCCACGTTTTGTTCCACTTTGCATGCGGGCGTATGACGTTTCATTGGAAAGGGAATTCCTTGTAGTTTCTGATTGAATGCGTGATTTCGACCGATGGCCAATCAAACAGACGATAACATCGAAAAACTGCAAGGGGTGTTTTCCCCGTTTCTCTAGTAACGGTAACAGCCGATCCTGTATCGGTTACCTTGATTGGACAAGCGGGGTAACGTGACCTACATCGAAGCGCTCATTGGGCATAGCCCTTCAACTGGGTCAAGCTGATCTGAGGGAAACGCCATTTTTATCTCATCGCAACGGAATTACGTGGCGCAGAAGCTCGAAAGAAATTTGAAAATAAAGTTTGTTTAGCGGATTTAATCGAAACCCGCACTTTGGAAATATAAACTGAGCTTCTGTACTTCAACTATACCAAAGAATCATATATTTTGAAGGGGTTTTCTGTGAATATTTTCTGGGCGGCTTCTCGACAACGTTTTAACTTTTATGGAAATCTCCGTTGGTGTTTTTTTTTATTTTTCATTTTTATTTCTTCCTCCCGACTTCGTTATTCTGAGACAGAATATCAAGTTTACATTCAAGAAATCAAATCAGGCTTAGCTAACAATATATGTATGGTTTTTATCGAGTTTCATGCTTGGTAAATTTGAAAAAAGCGATTTCAGAATGGTACATCGCTGTACTCGCATTGGCAGAAGCAAAGGCTCGTCGCATTTTTCGTATAGAAAGACGAGAGCCGTTTGAACGACTCGCCGCAGCGTAACAGTTAAAATGCTGAAAAACTGAACTTAGAAAAATAAAGAACTGAATAAAGATCTATGCATGGAGACATTCATACAGTTGACTCCTCGTCGATGATCAATAATAAACGCCAGTAAATGGGGAGAGTCAGACGCAGGCATTTGCACGTCGTTGAAAGTGAAAGTAGGCGGGATGATATATGTAGAGCTGCCAGATGTCAAGAAATGTAAAGTGTCTCCATGAATAGATTTTGTAATAGATTATGTAATCGAAAATGCGAGACAAGAACTTTGATTTTCACAACACGTCGGTTCGGTATTGCTGCGCAACAACAACAACACAATGTTGTAGAGGGGGTGAAAAAAAACGTGATGGAGGGCGCATTTTATTTTCATTTTTCTGAAAGCCAACCAAAATGTTGGCCATACAACTGACATTTGAGATGCATACTGCAAACCTGTGTATGCATCAGCTGTTTTCAAGCACAGAAGAATTTTTCATCATTTAGATTTACACTGGAAGAAATATACCTCTGAAACGCCCGTACACAATCTCTTTTTTTTTTTTGGGTATTGCATGTATTTTTTTTGCATGCTATTCCTATTTCTAAGATGAAAAGGCACTAAAAATTGAGTTTTCGCACTTCATTCGATGAAAATTGGGAAAAATTGAGTTTTCATACTTCATTCGATGAAAATCGGGAAAAATTGAGTTTTAGGCATTATTTAGCGCGCCAAAAAAATTGAGTTTTATTGAATTCAGAAATTGAGTAGATGAAAAACTTTTGTCAAGAATAACCCCTGTATAGTAGTGCGCCCATCATGAGCCGAGTACGTTGACAAAACAACGGAATAAAAGAACAACATTTCACGTAGGGTAGATAGGTCTAATACCCATTACAAAGTAAGAGTATATTACTAATAACACTTTAAATTAAGCCTCTAATTAAGAAACTGAATCCCGTTTGCGAGACATATTATATATAAAATGTCCCATCTCTTGACATGGAATTGGATGGGTCTAACAAAAGAAAAAAATAGTTGAGAAGATACTATATTATCCTGGATGGTATAAAAAAAAGATTCGTTCTCATCGAGACGTATAAGGTACAGTACGAATTGCGTTAATGTTCACACTCGTTCCGTTCATTTTGCGGTCCGTTCGAGTTCATTTCGTTCCGTTTTGCGGTTTTTTCGGTCAAACGGTTCGGTCTAACTCCGTTAACAATTCGGTTGTATTCCGTTCAAACTCCGTTCATCCTTTTGCATTCATTCCGTCCATTTCTTTCATTCCGGTTCGTTCTCATAAATGTAAACGTGTGTAATAAATTACTTTCATATCGTCGATCATATTCGCGGAGAACAGTTGTTGAAAATGGCAACGTGTCATTACACGGATTTCCAACTCCAAAAAAATAACGAAGATCGATCTTCATTATCCCCAGACTCGCAGAGATATATGTTTCTTCTTTCTATTACAATCAACTTTACACTAGATTATAAAAAACATAATTTTATATGCTCTAAGTCGAAATGAAATCTTTCTCGACGTCTGCACGAAAGAATGCTTTCTCCGAGGTCCGAGTGCTTCCAATAACAACAAGGTCAACGGCAGAGAACTTTTCGGTCTTCAATTTCACATTCCGGTTTTCTCGTGCCAAAATTGAATGCTCTATGCAAGAATTTCTTCGATTCACTCTAGATGATCTGTATTCTATATTATCTCTAATGAAGGCGACTGTAAAACTGTTGATAAATTTGGGCGATATGAGAAAAGAAAAAAGTTATTCAAAATTGTTTAATAATACTTTTTATCAGAATATTTATCTTATATATTCTTCTGTGCTATCCGTAAAATTATCTTGCATCTTTCTCGTTTGTTTTCACATTAGACAAATATTTAGTATTATGTAAATATTTAGGAAGAATGGGCAAGTAAGTTTCTCATTATCGGTACTTTTCTCTGTGATATCTACACAAGCGACAGGATTCCGCAATACAATTTGAGGATGAAAAACATCTGATACGCCTCAATGAGAACGAATCTTTTTTATACCATACAGGATAATATTAATTTAGTATTTTCTCAACTATTTGTTCTTTTGTTAGACCCACCCGATTCCATTTTAATTGATTGAAATTGCAGTTTAAGGGCCGCTTCCCGTACGGATTTCGCAGCCCATCAACTCAATGTTTTATTTTAATTACACGTTACATTTTTTAGATTGTTAAATATGTTTACAAGACTACAAGTGCTGTATTATCAAATAAACAAATAAATAAGTAAATAAATATATAAATAAGTAAATAATAATAAATGGGCGGATGGAGATATAAACAGAATAGAAGAATTGTCTTTGTACAGGTTCATCGCTTGGATTTTGATTAGGTTATATTGGTAAGTGTGTGTTCATTGTATATTGTAGTCGCGTGGGTGATTCTTTGTCTTCGTACCCCTCTACACACAACGCCGTCCAGAAAAAACTGCGAGAACCATAGGCGGGTTCTTCCAGAAATCTGTGCCTGATTCCATTTTAATTGATTGATTGAAATTGTAGTTTAAGGGCCGCTTCCCATTCGGATTTCGCGGCCCATCAACTCAATGTTTTATTTGAATTTCGCGGTACATTACTTTGTTTATTGAATATCTTTTCCAGCGCTAAATATATAAATAAATAAATAAATAAATAACAATGAGAGATTAGTAGGAGATATAAATAGAAGTAAATAAGAATCGCTATATGTACAAGTTCGTAAGTCTCTTTTTTGGTTTTTGGTTAAGTTATACTGGTAAATTCCATTGTAAGAGATGTGGCATTTTATATACTGTTGTCTCGCAAAACGGGATTCAGTTTCTTAATTTGAGGCTTAATTTAAAGTGTTACTTTTATTGTATTGATCTACATGTACCCCAGGTGAAATGTTGTTCTTTTATTCCGTTGTTTTGTTACCGTAATCGGCTCATAATGGGCATCTAGTACCAAAAAAAAAAATCATTCAGTCTCCGGGACCAAACCGTAAAAAAAACAACTAAAAAAACAAACAGCCAAGGTTAAAAACAAAAGAGCTGTAACAGATTAAAACACAAAACCTTGGGACAACAAGCCGTGTAGTTGTTATTGTATTATTTTGATAATCAATTCATCTGCAATCACAAATTCCGTAGACTATGGAAGTTAACGCTACAGGTGATCACACTTCGTCCGAAGGACTACCAAAGTGCGTGGAGCGGCTGTTTTCATGTAGGGGCATAGTTCTGCAGGGTCAAAGTTCGCACAGTTGAAGATGTTAATTCCAATTCCAGAAACTGCGGGGGACAATTATTCCTTGTTTAAAATCGGCATAATTAATGCAGAGATAACAATTGAACGTGTTATAAGCCCCACTGATTCCAGTCAGGGAAATAAAGACGTATTTTGTTCTAGGCCAAGTGTTCAGAGTGCCGGTAGGCGGTATCATAAAACCCGCGGCAAAACTTTGTTGTCGCAAGTTCTTTTTCGATCGCGCCAACCATTATTATTTTGACATAATTTAACTCGGGTGCAAACAAATCAACACAGACAAACACATAAACCTTTAATTACACAAAACGGCAACATTTCACGACGTTTTATTGACTACTGATACAGCTTTCGGGAAAGATAGAGAGACTTGAAACTAGGACACGAAACCACTCAATTTCTTGACGTCGAGCTTTCGCGTACGCACATGTGAAAGATACGCGAAAGCAGTGCGTGAGCTAACAGGAATCGCAAGCGTACAGTATGCGAATCTTGGACTTTTAGTTGCTGGTCGTAGAACGTTCGGGTGCATCAGAACGTTCAGGTGCTTCAAAACGTTCGGGTGCCTTCATGCTGAACGTTCCTGGTAGGTGGAACGTTCCTGCCGAACGTTCCGAGTTACTGAAACGTTCAACAGTGGGCATTCACTTGATCCACTGGAACAGAAATCGCGTTCTGATTTTTGCTACGCTCCCTAACTGGTGTAAATATGATGGTATGGATAAAATATTGCCACCATTCCAAGAAAGGACCAAAAAAGCTTACAGTTATGATAACCCTGCCAACCTCAGGTCGAAAATATACCAGTTATCATGGATTCAAAATATATTCTGGGTTAGAGGAAATCACCCATTATAGGTATGGTACAAATGTACATGTTGCAGGTAAGGACTATGGGAAACATTTAATTTGTTTTGTAAGGCCTATCTGTGAATTATGCAATTACATTTTACATGTCCCAGTTTTGGAGAGAGTGGACAATTGGGTCTGTCTGTCCATAGACTAGTGCAGACAGGAAGCACTCAAAATGTCACAGGCCTAAATTCCTTCCCAATGAGACGGAGAGGACAATCATGTAATGACAATAATGTACATGGTTGCTCAGCATACATACATACATGATACATGTACACGTATATTATCATGGCTTGCTTTTTCACAGGAAACTGATAGCGTCTGAGTGCTCCCCAAAATAATACATGACAATCCAATGTTTAGATTGCCATAAAATTTCAGCAATCTTTAAACAAGTGATAACTTTGGACTGACGTAGATTACTGTGAGAATCTGTTTGGATTGCAATCAAATTTGATGAAAGAGTGTTGAGGACTACATGTACATGTATTGTGGGTATTATTTTATGGTAGGCCTAATATAATTAGATCACTCCAAAACACAATTTAGAAGCCATACTATTTGTGGGGTACCTAGTTGTAACAGAGCACATCTAATGCTGCCATTTTTATAGTGCTGTCCGACTGAAAAATCATGCCTGAAAAATCATGCCGTAGGCAGACATGACGCCCCAATCAGTCACATTATACCGACACCAAGCGAACCTTGTTCTATGTTTTATCCTCTTCTTAGGCCAGATTTTTTTTTTCTCTTGGTTTACGGATCCGCCGACCCAAAAAAACGGGTTTTGTGAAAAAAAATATAATTTCCAAATGGTCTTTTTTTTTTCTCCGCCGACTCGATTTCGCAGTCAATAAAAAAAAAAAAAAATCCGGAAAACCCTGTTGCAAAATTCTGTGATGAACTGGAACAGCTCTCCGCGAGGGAAGACAACTCTTCCGCCACGTGGCGGCGCTATCCTAAATACTCCCCGCAAAGTGTTGTAATCGCCATTCTGTGCACAAATGTATAGCTTTCTGGGCATTGACCCAATGCTTGGAGAGTGCCTTATGGTGGGAGCTAATGGAATTTTCCTGCATTTGTCGATAGACAACGGGAGTGACACTTTTCATCGGTTTGTCAGAGCCAATTCAGATAAAACGATCTGAAATGTCATAGCCGAACACTGCGACAGTTTGATGGTAACGGAGATCAGGACGTCTCAAGCTGCCAATTTCGGAGACGGAAGCGCACATGACAATTGACATTCTTGCGAAGATTCTGCAGTCGTTTGGCACGCGATATGTGTTTGTGCGAGCCCACAAGGAGACTGAGAAACTATATATAATACCGGTACGTCCACGCACGGCAACACAAATATAAATGTCTTCGATATTCTTATGAGTACACAGAAGCGATACGATCGTCTCCCGAAGTCAAGATTTGTATAGATCAAAAACTTATCAAAGCGGGATGTTATCAAAACGGTCAAATATTCGAATAGTATATATTTTGCCTCAATTGAATTTTCAATGATAAACCGGTAGACTAAAAGTTTTCTACTCGAATTTT
>JAVTVY010045323.1:0-20629 GCA_036873755.1 Hanleya hanleyi
ATATTTTGTCATTTTATTTAGCTCTGCACTATGTCGATGCAGCATTTTGTGAAAGCAAAAATTAATTATTTCAATTATTCGTAAAACAACTGTCACTCAGAAAAAAAAACTCGAGTTTTAATGTTAACAGTCAAATTTAAAGTAATAGTGCCGACAGAAATTGGACTTTTTGGTTGCTAATGTTCATATAATTGATACATTCGAATAGATTCTCTGACAAGAGAGATTAAAATTTCAATATCCTAAACTATCCCTTTTCTGGACAGTAATATACCAGTGAAACCTGCATATGTCGTATACATGTAAGTCATATCACGTCTAGTATAGCATTTGCTAGATCCTGTAAAATCTGACGATTTAATCAACGTCACACACATTATTGCAAAATCTTATAAAACAGGGCTACCAAGCGCTTCCACTCTAAGTTTCTTAAATGTATCGATACATATCGCATGTTGGTAGCAAATTGCGAGCGTATATATAGCGTGCAAGATCTATGGCGTTCCGCTCAACCTGGGTCTAGGGGCAGTAAGATCCTCATGGTGTTCTTATGAACACACGTAATCAAAGCGTGACTGAGCTACACCAATCTCTAGATAACGACTTCACAACGAAAAGCATAAGGATTAACAATGCTGATCAGTGATGCGGATTTCATATATTCGGAACATCATATGTCTTGTGGGCATCATTGAACCGTTGACCGTTCCTCTATTTTCGGAAACTAGCCTATATGTTTATTTTTACTCTGTTTTTTTGTTGTTTTTTTTGAATTTGGGGCTAATAAGGACTTCAACCAAAATGATATTTCCAATGTATACTAGAAAGCTAAAACGCCCAAATGTTGCTTTCAACCTGTAGTTCGACACTGTATAAATCACTATTTGGCCATCAGTATTTACATGATATAACTTGGGTATTTCCCTTAAGAAGCATGGTTTTGTGTGGGAAAAAAGTTAATTGATGGCTTAGCAAAATAACAAGAACAGGATTTTTGTCGAGTATACGCCACACCATGTTTGGAGAAATCTGATCAGAGATTTGAAAAGATAAAACGTAGGCCTACCTGTAAAACGCGTATTTTTCTCGACAAAGTTATAGCGTTGAAACCTCATCGGGAAACAGAAGTTTGAAAATGTAGGCTTATTCTATGTAAAGATATGCATTTCATTATAAAATAAGTTCATATGACGGGCAATATATTTTAATCCTGCTTTGAAGCGGTATTTCAGTAATACTTTAGTTCAAGAAATCCACCTGAAATAAACATGAAAATGTTCTGACCGATCGAGGAGCGGGGCTTTCACACTCTACGCGAGTGTGCCCCCACCCCCAAACCAACCAACCATCCAACCATCCAAACATACACAACGGCGGTCTAGAGCTTCATACTGTTAATGATAGAAGTCAACCTACATACCATCCATAGCCGGATCGGAAGGAAATCCTGTCGTGGTCGCACCTACAAGTACAAAACTACCTTCAAGATATTGTTACCCAAAAATCTGACCATCAAGATTTTCCAACCCTTGTCAGTACGGCCATGCAAGTCATCCGCACTTGTCAATCTAGACACGCGAAAGATATTGAAAGCACAAAACTGAAAACAATTTACACTAGAGCTGCGAGCAGCTATGGGTCGGCTTCCGAAATTACGCATGCTAGATGATCTGGACTACTAAATGTAAGTCAATATACTGTTAGCATTCTATCCTCTGCGCATTGCGACACATGGTCAATAGGGCTCGAAATGCTCTTTTACACTACCAAATTCGAGTCCAGATACTGTTTCTATGCTATCCTCTGCGCATTGCGCCGCAAGGTCAATAGGGCCCGAAATACGCTTTTATTCTACTAAATGTGAGTGAATATACTGTTACTTTTTTATCCTCTGCGTGTTGCACCGCAACGTCAATAGGGCTTGAAATCCACTTTTATACTACTAACTGTGAGTGAATATACTGTTACTTTTCTATCCTCTGCACGTTGCGCCGCAAGGTCAATAGGGCTCGAAATGCGCTTTTATACTACTAAATATGGGTCAATCTACTGTCACTATACTAGCCTCTGCGCATTGCGCTACAAGGCCATAGGGCTCGGAATGCGCTTTTTATCTACTAAATGTGAGAGAAGATACTGTTACTTTTCTATCCTCTGCGCGTTGCGCTAAAGGTCAATAGGGCTCGAAATGCGCTTTTACACTATTAAATCTTAGTCAATATACTGCTACTTTTCTATCCTCTGCGTGTTGCACCGCAAGGCCAATGGGGCTCGAAATCCGCTTTTATACTACTAACTGTGAGTGAATATACTGTTACTTTTCTATCCTCTGCACGTTGCGCCGCAAGGTCACTAGGGCTCGAAATGCGCTTTTATACTACTAAATCTGAGTCAATATACTGTTACTTTTCTATCCTTTGCGCGTTGCGCTATAAGGTCAATAGTGCTCCAAATGCACTTTTATACTACTAAATGTGAGTCAATATACAGTCACTATATCATCCTCTGCGCATTGCGCTACGAAGCCAATAGGGCTCGAAATGCGCTTATATACTACTAACTTTGAGTGAATATATACTGTTACTTTTCTATCCTCTGTGCGTTGCACTATAAGGTCAATAGGGATCGAAATATGCTTTTATACTACTAAATCTGAGTCAATATACTGTTACTTTACTATCTGCGCGTTGCGCTATAAGGTCAATAGGGCTTGAGATGAGCTTTTATACTACTCAATGTGAGTCAATATACTGTTACTATACTATCGTCTGCGCATTGCACCTATCGCAGCATAAAAATCTGTATCTATCAGGGTTTGAGAGAGTAGGCCCTTGCAAAATTGGTAAACTTCTCCACAAAATTCAAGATCTGCAACGAAACTGTCGAAAATGCAATGTCAAAGATGCGTAGTTTGTTTATTCGTTGAAAGACGCAGATGTACATAGTAAATGCACTGCAATCATGCATTCTTTAACAAAGGAGTATTTCTCGGTACCGATGTTGTGAAATAATTATATATGGATGTGTGCAGTGTTATTGCGTAATCTGGCAGAATATTGCAAAATGTTACATGAAGTAATCCGGTCAGGCTGGAAATCCCCTAAATATTAATAAATCCAAATAGTGCAACATATCCTGGTATTCCCGATATGTCAGTAGCCTAGAAATTTGTACCTATCAGGGTTCAAGAAAATAAGTCCTTGCAGTCAGAGATATCAGTATGCGGATTTCAAACAACTGCGGGGAATAACTGAGACTGAATAAAACGTCATTCAGCGAATCTTGAATCGGGCGATTCGGCAGTTACGTGCAAATTAGCCAAATTTGTTAACAATCACGTTACTCAGTTACATATTCTATCTTCCTCTCTTCTATCCCGTATTCAAATTACTTGGAATAGGTCGAAAAGATAAAGTGTGCTATATACCGTGTGTCTGTTTTTCTTTGCTCGTTTTACATAAATATCTACATATGAATTCGTACTTGTGTATCGACCACCCGTACAGGAACGTTTCTTTGAAATTCCTTTGTTTAATATCTCACGATTGAGTGTCGCCGCGACAGAGGATATACATTGTCTTCTGAATTTTTTTGGAAGCCTAATAATAATAATAATTGGAACTGCGAGCAGTGGCTTCCGGGGACCAGTTTTACGCAGGGCCTTGTGTCCAGGCATATGGACCCTGTTGGAATACCATGCAGCGATTTCAGACCATCTATCTGCGCTTATGTAAGAAAGCTGTTCCAATCTTTATGGGATACTATGGATAATAACAAACTTCACGTGTTAAAACAAGTGAGAAATGACTACATTGTAGTCAAAACCTGCGGCAGTGGCAATAATACAGTGAAAGATATATCAGCGGAGGTAGTGGTAATTGTATAAAAAAGCGCCATCTGCCAGTGTTTTTATGCCAAAGGAAGTAATTTTCAACTTGTAACCCACAATTGTAGGGATTGCGTAATAGTTCTGATACCATATATATATATTCACTTTCCCCATTCAAAATCGGACGATTTTGACTCGGCCGTGCCGTCTATACTGAATTGACAAACGAACTCACCACGATCGCTTTGGCAATGTTTTGGTACAAGTATCGTGTATGCCAAGTTTCAAAACATTCGGTTCGGTCGTTACTTTTTGCAAATCAAAAAGGCTTTCAAATATTTGGAAATCCAAACAAATTTCGAGGATTTAGTCATAGCGCGAAAATCTGCGCTCTTCAGTCTCCCTTCTCGCTTAATTTGCCGATCAAAATGGAAAATTTATATTTCCTTGGAAGTTATTTTTCAATAAATTTAGTATCAGGTCTATCACTTCGATCTGTGAAACTACGGAATGGGATTTAAGGCTTTATCGAACTGTCCAAGAGGCATAATGACACTTTTTCACTATTCAAATTGAGGCCTGTTACAGTCTTGATATTCGATTAAAATAATTAATTAGGTTTCTTCATTTACGTTCGTTATCATCTGCGAACCAAATTGCTTGCCACTCTTTTCCACGCAGCAAGTCAATACCAAGACATGGTTTGCTTCTTCTATATAAATGATTAACTATTTAATTCTTAGGAAATATCATCTCATCTGACATGTTCGGCCAAGCCTTTTCGAAGGTTGCTAATTTTATTAATTTCTTTTCTTTAAAATCAAATTCTGCAAACAAGAAACATTTCTAGTCAGTATCTATGGATATCTTCCTATACTCAATTCGGGAATATGTTTGTCACTAAGTCATTCCGAAGGTGATTCATGTGCGAAGTTTCGGGGCTAGTTCACTAAACAACGTCTGTGTGTAAGAGAATGATGTCGAATTCTCGTTAATATCTTTTGATACATCAAATTGTTGCATTCGCGAAAATTACTGCCAAGTTAAAGTCAATGCGAAAGGTATCTAAGTATCAAAATCAAACTCAAAAACCCCTCCAGGAAAACAAAGGCCATAGCTTTTGGCCACGAGGTCAACTAGATCGTTTTTATGGCCAGTAACTGCTATATATGACGTAATTCCATACGTAAAACTGATTGACAAAGTAACGTAAATTTTGTATAGAACCAGTAAATTCTAGCAGAAAAGGGCTCCGTCTTGAGAGAATGATGTCAAATGCAATATGTGTCTGCGCATTGTCTGCTGATACACATAAGTATTGAATTTACGGAAGTGATTAATGCTATTCTAAAGGAATTCTGAGTGCGGAAGAGGACGGGAACATCAATACCACCGAATCAATGCCCTGGCTTGCGAGAATGAGGATAGAAGCCGTGTTCCGAAAGAGAATCATTCAAAATAGCTATTTGCAAAATGTCATGCTTGTAACCGAAAGTGCTCAATATAACTGCACGACTGTGAGGTATTGTTCGCGCACAGGGGTGTCTAACTCATTAAATACTACATAGTCATTTCTGTCCCTTCGAAGTGGGCTACCATTTGAAATTGTCCGGTAATGAGTGAGTCCATCTGAATCCTTTCGTCGGCAAAATAAGCATTCAAGATTCAAGATTTTATTGTACAAACATCAGTCAAAGGCAGAGTACAAAATTTTAAGAGGAATACAACAAGAGAAACAATGGAACAGTGACATGAATATTAATATTTATATATATGTTATATCTGAGAGATATGTTATATCTGAGTGTTACCGTTGATATCAGAACCTTGCTTTTTGGCATGAAGGTGCATTAGGGGACTGTTACCAGCATGTTACTTTTGATGAAAATTTCTGGTGATTTTTGATTAAAATCACTGGTGAATCTAACTTGAGCCGTGCCCATCTTAATATAGGCAGGATTTCAACTGGGGGTCCAATAGTTCAGCGTGCGTCGGAATCCTAATGCCTACCCTACTTCTTATGTCCTGTGACGTTATTCACACTGGGCATGAATGTACATTAGGGGACTGTTGCCAGCATGTTTCGAGCTGACCTACTTTTGATGAAAATTTCTGGTGATTTTTGATTAAAATCACTGGTGATTCTAACTTGGGCCGTGCCCATCTTAATATTGGCAGGATTTCAACTGGCGGTCCAAGAGTTCAGTGCGTATCGGAGTCCTAATGCCTACCCTACTTCGTAGGTCCTTTGACGTTATTCACACTATTCTCATGTATAACAAATCCAACCCGGAAATTAACGAAGCAATAATTCATTCCACCGAATATAGTTGCAAATGAATTCAAACGCGCTTGAAGACAGTTCATGTGAGATCGGAGGTTGAAAAGAAAAGTGTGGCAGAGATCACACTCTCTTAGCGCATGCGCATTTCAAAAAGTCACAAGAAGAAGAACAACAAGAACAACAACAACAACAACAACGCGAGCCTCCCGTAGACCTGCGTGCCGCAGGTAAAAAACGGTTGGTTATACTCACCTGAACAGTCATAAACATTTCGACCAGGCCATGATTAGACGATGTAGGATCGGTCACACACGATTAACTCATGGATATTTACTAAAACAGGAGCCGATTCCGAGGTGTATACCTTGCTATGAAGATTTCACGGTGGAACATCTTCTCATAGACTGCATAGATTTTAAGACTATAAGAGACACTTTTTATCGAGCAGCTACACTGGAAGATCTTTTTAGCAGAGTGGATAAGGATTGTATTTTAAATTATTTGAGAGATAGGTTTGTTGTACAATTTTAATGTTTGTACCTGTTTTAACGCATTAGTTTTCCGAGTTTTTGAATTGATTACTTAGAATTTTGTGTGATCGTCGCTATATAGCGGAAATATTGCTGAATGCGACGTTAAACCTTAATTCTCTCTCTCTCTCCAGGTATATGGTGGAATGTGGCCGCTTTTGGTTGGCGCTAGTGGACAAAATTTCACAAATAGCCCTCGGGCTAATTCGATACAATCCTAGGCCTAAATCGACCAATCGTAATACATTTCCTAAACCCCGGATTATATTCATTTAGTTCTCGGAATAAATGATTTAGCCCTCGGGTTGATTTGATCCAGTCCTGGACTGAATGATTTAACCCGCGGACTAGATGATTTAACCCGCGGACTAGATGATTTAGCCCGCGGACTAAATGCATTTAATCCCAGGTCTAATTCGATTTAGTTAGGGCTAAATTGACCAATTGTGATACATTTCCTAAACCTCGGGTTATATATATTTAGCTCTCGGACTGAACGATTTAGCCCTCGGGCTTGAATATTTAACCCTCGGAATGATTGAATCAGTCCTCGGACTGAATGATTTAACCCGCGGACTAGATGATTTAGTCCGCGGGCTGGATTATTTAGCCCGAGGGCTAGATTCTCCAATCAAATGTGCGTTTCTAGACCGCATATTAATCAAGAGCAAGATTAGAAGCCTGGAGTTAGGCAAATTAACAAGCCTACATCAGTATTCCCGTTAATCTTGGCTTGGGAATTCTGCCCGCACAGCAGCATTACATGCATTTTTGTTCACCCCAAGAGTAAACTTGCAAAACTTGGTGTGAACGCTTTCAATTGGGGAACATTCATGAATATCTCAACAGCCCAAATTTCGGATTTATATAAAAGAATTGGTTTGACCTCGCTATCAAAAATCTGTGTGTACATGTAGTGCCTGGTACATTAAAGCCTATAAGGGAGTATATTGCCGCCGTATAACCGATGATAGCGTATCCAGCTATGCTCTCAATGCAAAGCAAACACAAGCAGAATTTAACCCAAGTGTTTACACTTTACTGTTATCATGTCAAAGTGTTATAACTTGACAACGGGCAGTCATTTGAGGTCTGAGACTGGCAGCCGAACAAATATGCAAGGATCAACAAACGAGCCAACTTTATACCACGTGGTCATCTTCTAATCTTGCTCTTGATTAATATGCGGTCTAGAAACGCACATTTGATTGGACAATCTAGCCCTCGGGCTAAATAATCCAGCCCGCGGACTAAATCATCTAGTCCGCGGGTTAAATCATTCAGTCCGAGGACTGATTCAATCACTCCGAGGGTCAAATATTCAAGCCCGACGCTAAATCGTTCAGTCCGAGAGCTAAATATATATAACCCGAGGTTTAGGAAATGTATCACAATTGGTCAATTTAGCCCTAAGTAAATCGAATTAGACCTGGAATTAAATGCATTTAGTCCGAGGGCTAAATCATCTAGTCCGCGGGTTAAGTCATTCCCTTCCGAGGGTTAAATCATGAGTCCGGGGATTGGATGTAATCAACCCGAGGGTTAAATTGTTTAGTCCGAGAACTAAATGAATGTAATCCGGGGTGTAGGAAATGTATTACAATTGGTCGACTTGGCCCTAGGATTAAATCGATTTAGCCCGAGGATTAAATCGAATTAGTCCGAGGGCTATTTGTGAAATTTTGTCCACCAGCGCCAACCATAGCCGCTAAACCGTTCAGCTAATCGACAGTATTTTGCATTCAGTGTAACACACCATAGCCCTCACAATACATCTCAGCAGCCTAGTAATTTGTACCTATTAAGGTTCAAGAGAATAAACGCTTGCAATATAGAAAATAGCCCATTGGGCTTCAATACCCCTCGGCTATCAGTTATTGTCTACACCCAGCAATCATGCAATGTATAATATATTCAGTGTATTTTTAGAACTAGATTAACAAAAATCTGATCTAGTAGGTTTGACTGTATTTCAGGTTTTACCAAGGCCTGAGGTTCTAGTAGAGCATGATCGAATTCTTAGCTCTAAATATACAATTCTAAAAAGCTTATAATCAAATCAAGTACTTTTATCTTGGAAATATAGATCAAGGTCAGTCATCTTCAAAAAATCAATTCCAACTTAATTGCAACAGGAACATGGATTCTTAGATCTTAGACTTAACATATAGAATTTGACCTTTTAAACATAGGTCAAGGTCAGTGATATTCTTCAATAGATTTCCGGTCCAGCCATAAGTGGTATAAATTTGGGCAATGTAGATATAATCTTTCATGAAATATTGTACTGAATAGAATCGGACCTGGATAAAATAGGTCAAGGTCAGTCATCTTCAGTACACCTTTGGAACATCACCAGATGTACACATATTACTAATTTGGAAAGCCTAGATATATTCTTCAGGTTATATCGTAATAAACAGTATATGACCTTGAAAAAATAGGTCAAAGTCTGTCAACTGGGATAGGCTTCTAGTCAATCAACAGTTGCATGCTCAATATGAATTTGGGAGACCCCAGCAAATACTAAAATTTGACCTTGATAAAATAGGTCAAGGTCAGTCATCTTCAGTACATGTTTGCACCTTTGCCAGATGTATACATAGTATTAGTTTGGAAAGCCTAGATATATTTCTTCATGACAGACCATAATAAACAGTATATGACCTTGAAAAAATAGGTCAAGGTCAGTCAACTTGAATAGGCTTATAGTCAATCACCAGTTGCATTAGTGATATGAATTTAGAGACCCCAGTTTCCATCCTTTATAAAATAAAGCAAATATTAAATTTGACCTTGATAAATACGCCAAGGTCAGTCATCTTCAGTACACCTCTGGACCTTCGCCAAATGTATACATAATATTAAATTGGGAAGCCCAGATATAATTCTTTATGTTAGACCATAATAAACAGTATATGACATTGAAAAAATAGGTCAAGGTCAGTCAACTTGGATGGACTTCCAGTCAATCACCAGTTACATAAGTAATATGAATTTGGAGGCCATAGCTTCAATCCTTCAAAAAACATGGCAAATACTATAATTTGACCTTGATAAAATAGGTCAAGGTCAGTCATCTTCAGTACATGTTTGCACCTTTGCCAGATGTATACATAATATTAAATTGGGAAGCCCAGATATAATTCTTTATGTTAGACCATAATAAACAGTATATGACATTGAAAAAATAGGTCAAGGTCAGTCAACTTGGATGGACTTCCAGTCAATCACCAGTTACATAAGTAATATGAATTTGGAGGCCATAGCTTCAATCCTTCAAAAAACATGGCAAATACTATAATTTGACCTTGATAAAATAGATTAAGGTCAGTCATCTTCAGTACACCTCTGGGCCTTCGCCAGATGTATACATAGCATGAAGTTGAAAGTCTAGCTTTATTTCTTCATGTTATATCATAATAAACAGTAAATGACCCATAAAAAGTAGGTCAAGGTCAGTCAACTGGAATAAGCTTCTAGTCAATCACGAGTTGCATAAATAATGAATTTGGAGACCCTGTGCTTTTATACTACTAAGTGTGAGTCAACATTCTGTTACTATGCTATCCTCTGTGCATTGCCTCAATGTCAATAGGGCTCGAAATGCGCTTTAATACTACTAAATGTGAGTCAATATACTGTTATTATACTATCCTCTGCGCATTGCACCGAAAGGTCAGTAGGGCTCGGAATGCGCTTTTATGCTACTAAATGTGAGTTCATATACTGTTACTATACTATCCTCTGCGCATTGCACCGCAAGGTCAATAGGGCTCGAAATGCGCTGTTATACTACTAAATGAGATTCAATATACTGTTAATATACAATCCTATGCGCATTGCGCCGTAAGGTCAATAGGGCTCGAAATGCGCTTTTATACTACTAAATGTGAGTCAATATACAGTGACTATATTATCCTCTGCACATTGTGCCGCAAGGTCAATAGGGCTCGAAATGCGCTTTTATACTACTAATTGTGAGTCTATATACTGTCACTATACTATCCTCTGCGCATTGTGCCGCAAATTTAATAGGGCTCGAAATGCGCTTTTATACTACTAAATGTGAGTCAATATACTGTTACTATACTATCCTCTGCGCATTGCGCCGCAAGGTCAATAGGGCTCGAAATGCGCTTTTATACTACTAAGTGTCATTCAATATACTGTTAATATACAATCCTCTGCGCATTGCACCGCAAGGTCTAGGGCTCGAAATGCGCTTTTATACTACTAAATGTGAGTCAATATACAGTCACTATACTATCCACTGAGCATTGCGCCGCAAGGTCAATAGGGCTCGAAATGCGCTTTTATACTACTAAATGTGAGCCAATATACTGTCACTATCCTCTCCTCTGCGCATTGTGCCGCAGGGTCAATAGGGCTCGAAATGCGCTTTTATACTACTAAATGTGAGTCAATATACGGTTACTATACTATCCTCTGCGCATTGCGCCGCAAGGTCAATAGGGCAAGAAATGCCCTTCTATACTACTAAATCTGGATCTGGATAGTCTGCATGGTTAGCGTTTCAATGTCACAAAAATATGTCCGTAATCTGGTAATGCTGCCTAAGCTGTGTTACCATAACGTAAAGCTTACAGGCAGTTTATATTCCCGGAAAGTTTCTCGCTGCTCAAACAGAAAAAGTACAGCAGAAAAATTAATAAATCCGTGTGAAGTTTGTTACCGAGAATAGCCAAATATTATACAGAGTTACAGCGTATGTGATAATCGGTTTTCCAACAACAACATGCAGCTATTCAGTACTCACGTGTGTGTTCAATCTCCTGATACAGCATACAAATCCAGTCAGTCTGTTGTGGTCCTTAGGATAATGCGACACGAACTACAGTCCATTTCAACAATATATGAAACACATACATTCAGCCTGAACCTCGCATGAATAAAACAGAGAGTATCCTGAATGTTCGTTTATACACTTCGTCATAATACTCGCCACATTTCACTCTCTACTGCCTGGTACGGTCATAACCTGAGTTGCGAAATATTTCAAGTGATCATGTCAGGCTGGAAATCCCCTAGAATTAATATTGCAACATACCATGGAAATGGCATTTTCAATTTTACATGTCTGTTCTTGGGGAATATCCCTGCGGGACCCCAACAATGATAATATCCAGTAATAAAACAAATCAGCATTTAATGCGGGATATTCTTACATCGACCTCTGTGCTGGTAGTAACGTCATTGCTTCCTTTTACATCTAAACTACATACTTTTCACCGACGAATAATCCGTCAACTCGCAAATTTGGGAGAGTTAGATTTTAGAATTGCGGGGAAACTATTGAAGCTGGACAATACAAATCAATAAACTGCAATGCTATACCTCCCGTAGATCCAGAGTTATAGCCTGTACAAGATGTGTTCCTTTTCTGACAAAATTCAAGATGGCGGCCAAACCACGTGACCTAGGCTCAAAATGTTTGCATATTCATGATCGTCATATCAGATAACATATATTTCCTCACTTTTCCCGTCCAAATCCGTTACTTCAAAATTCGACCATTTTGATTGGCCGCTGGCGGCCATTATGTTTTATGCAGCAACTTCTCTAATAGAATTTTGGAAGACCCTGATCCATTGATTATGTTTACCAAGTTTCATGCTGATTGCTGTATTGGTTCCGGAAGAGTAGGGTTTAGAAATTTTTTTCCAAAACGGTGTAAATCCAAGATGGCCGCTGAACCCTTCGACCAATCACAATCAATTTTCAATATGCACTAGATCTCCACATGTCTAATATGTGTGTGAAGTTTGAGCATGATCGGCCGGCTGGTTGCTGAGATTTAGCACACACAAAATCACGGGAAGAATAAGAATAAAAAGAATAATAATAATCCGAACAATAATAAAGAAGTCTTCCGATCTTCATCGGAAGCCTTAATAATAATCCGAACAATAATAAAGAAGTCTTCCGATCTTCATCGGAAGCCTTAAATAATAATTATAATAGTTATTGATTCTGATCAGAAAAAGGCATACGTTTAGAAACTTGACAATTGTCTGAATATCATGAGTTTAATTTAATTTTCTCTGGCATTTTCATCTCATTCGTATCCCTGGTTGTATCATATACATGTATAGTCTGTTCACTGGAATTTCATTTCAGGATGTAAATTCTAGCTATGAAAATAGATAAATTAAAATAAAAAAAAGTTTTCAACAGATTTTCAAGGCAGATTTTCTGTCTCGGTCCAGGCATCTGTATTATATGGGCATTAGTAACAATTAGTATAGTATATGTGCGATTTTTTGCAGCATTTTCTTGCTGCATTAAATGAATAATCTGACGTAGGCCTACAGGCTGCATATAAGTTACTTGTGAACAATATATCAACCTGCACATACTTGATCCTGAATCCATACTTTTTTCAATATAAACTGTATTTAGATCCCCAGAATAAACTATAAATACATTTACATTAATTGATGATCGAAGTTTAAGACAGTATTCTCTCACCTTGAGCTTGGCAGCAAGCTAAACATTTTTGTGGTCTCCAACTTCTTGACCGGCTGTACTTGCAAGTGTATTTTGATCTATAAAACTTTGCTTTTCTTGAGCTTTCACCAAAAACTACTCTGAAAGTAACATATTTCTCCATGATTCTGTCAGCTTGAATGTTGGTGCCCCAAACTCATTGTAACTGCATGACGCATGGTATTCAGAACCATCCACCATGTGCATTGGAAAACTACAATTATAGTTTCAGTGGAGAGAAGAAAACCAAAAAGCCAAACTGAAAAGTGTCTTGACCTGTTGAAGACCAGTTGAACTCTGAATTTGAATGTTGGGCATCTGATATTACACCCTTGTTGGAAAGAGCTGGTTTCCATGGATACCAGTGGTCCCATGCTGGGCATTAAATAAAAACCATTGGCTATAAGTATGTACTTCCTGCCCTTGGTGTGAGCTTGCGCAAGCTCGCCAATTACATTTCAGTATATACTGTAGGTTGCCTAAAAATATGGCCATCTTGCTGGCTTGCCAGAAAATATTGCAGGCTTGCACTAGCTTGCCATGCCAAGGGTCAAGCTTGCAATCCTTGGCAGACCTATATTGTTAGCTTGCACAAACTTACTGCAGTCTTGTACTAGCTTGCTGCGAGCCGACACAGGCTTGCTGCAATCTTGTGCTAGCTTGCCGCAAGCTTCTTTCAGGCATGTTAGCTCAAGGTAAGCTTATGTTAGCTAGTTGCAACCTCAAATTTCTGTAAGGGATACAGCACAAAATGTGACAGTTTACATGAGCTATAAATCACTCTTGTGTCACAAATTTAGGTGCCTGTTTGCGTGCAGGTGAGCTATCACTCGCGCTAAAAACGAAGCTCTGCATTAGTCCTACAAGGTTAATATCGGGCCTTTGCATTGCCATATATTACAATCGCTCTTCAGATTTAACAACACTCCAAAACTGTTGAAGTCATTAGCTCTCCAACATGTCTAATGATTTAACAGTAAAGTTTTTTATTCATCACTGGAATGTACATGTTGAGTGAGGTATTTTGCTTTTTACCGCAAGATCTATTACTCAAATACATCTGAAGCAGTATTGACATTTTCTTGTTTTCAGTCCTGGGATGATAGTGATACTCCAGTGGTAGGTGTATATCAACTAATTAACTTGTGACCTACCTGTCTTTGCTAACAGAGCACTCACCATGTGATTTATAATGTAAACCATTGAATTCATAATCTCACCATCACTACCATCCACGTACACATCAGTCAGCCATGCACTCAGGGACCCACAATAGGGTCTATCCAAAGACTGTGTGCATGGTAGCTTGGTGGTGGTGGTGGTGGAGGGGGAAGGGGGGTGGATTGCTTTATTTCCAAGCCTGAGAGTGTGTCATAATTAATACCAATCTGCCATCTTACATCCATCCTTCACTCTGGAATTGAGAACTATTAAGAGTAAAGCACTGGTCCAGACATGCCAGAAGACTTAATTTACTGTGGCATTCTCCAAGAACATAAATCCCCCCAACCCATCTCTACCATGGCTATCCAGGATGGAGTTAACCCAGGTTTTGGGTGTTCTCCAGCTTGAACTTTTTTGCTTCAAATTCCGTAGTATTTTTTCTGAGGAAGAAATACATGGGAAAGAGTGGTTGTTGTATTCACCAAATCAATTTTAGCAAGGTTTTGGCGTATGACCTCCCATTGAAGAGGTAATATCTTGGACAAAAAATTGACAACACTGTCAATTATATTTTGTGAGTCATACATCTAATCATTGCCTCAATTTCTCTGTACCTTTTATACTAACCCACTAAGTGCTTCATTCTGATTCACCATTATTACTCACCATAATGGCATGTATTTTTGCAGCGTCCTTCCCCACCATGGAATGTAAAGGTATATCAACTTTACTAACATTACTCAATGTCATGTGGCTTCCATATTATTTGCTTGATCTGTTGTTTTGTGATTGTGACATAATACATGGTTGAAACAGGATTTATCTCTGAGCACCTGTGAAATTTTGTTTTTAATTCTCCAGAAAAAGTTGTTTCCTTTTGACATTATACCCAAATTTTATATTGTTAATGCTCAGAGTCCATAGTGATATAAAACAGCGTCAACTGATGTTTTTGGAAATTGGGCTTTCATCTGATTTTGGCTTTTTCGTATACATTTTAACATGGAATTTGACACCTTGAACCAAAACGAATCTAATATTTTCAAAGTCACCATATTTGCCATGAAAATAACATAGAAATTGGTTCAAGATGACATATTTTAGATATTTTAAAAACTTCGTGCCTGTGTATATGAAAAAGCCAAAAAAGGACGAAAGCCCAGTTTCGAACATCAGTCAACACTGTTTACGACGTCACTGTTGACTCTGAGCATTAACAATACAAAACCTGGCTATTTTTCTGTATGAAACATATCTTTTTGTGCAGAATTAAAGAAATTCATTATTGAAGCCAAACGTAACACCTCCAGGGAGTTTTTAGTTTGTTACCTTAAATACTCCTTTTAAATATTTGTTGCTAAGAAAGACCAGGTTTAACTCGATGACCCCTGCAGGAGTGCTACCATTGCCCCACAATGATGACATATGAGGCTGAGCTCTGATCCATAGAGCTGTTGAAATTTTATCTGGAAATTACTGCGCAAAAATGCCATATTTCTGCAACTCGCGATTCAATAGCATCTGTCGTGGGTGCTATCTGAACATTTTGGGCCTACAAAATATCCAACTGCTGGAGATATTAGGATAAAATTCCTCCCCCAAAAATGTATGGTCTGGGATAAAGTAAATCTTTCTAGCCATTCGCTGTATATAAATTGTCCCCATTGATTCATCTCACTACATCAGGATTGATTGCCATCAGCTGCCCAGATTTACCGGTTTACATGGTACTTTTTTCCCCTCACATTTTATGTATGTGGTTAGCTTGTCATGTAGCTGCTATTTGTTCTTGTGTTGGTGGTCATTATCTTCAATGGAAATGTAAAAAAACTAAATGGCTTTCTTATTTGTCTTGCAATGTCTGTATAGATCTGCATAAATTATATAATTGCAGCACCCGTATATGTCTGGCTACTCATATGTACAAACATCAAAAGGGATCAAACTCCGAGCAGATGCCACAGGATATGGTGTCCCAATGAAGTCCCACAAAAAGAAGTGAGTGACAGTCCTGTCAGTTTTCTTCATGAAAAGCTGAAGATTTTTTTATCCATGCTTTGTTTATCCCTTTGTTTGTCAACACAAAATGTGATTTTGTACAGACCCACAATGAATTACTAAATAAATGTAGAAAAGGTGCTCTACTTGAGGCACAATTAACATTTGTGAACAAATAATCTACTGTGAAAGAAAAAAAAAATGACCTTGTTATTATTAAAGAGATTGCATGCAGTATAGCAGTAGTAGTTATAATACTTGTGACTTTGTGTATTCTTAATATTTTCTTTCCAGAGGGATCAAAGGAGGCTGTCCAGTCATAAGAAGTGTACCTCCCCATTTTGTTTCTAAAGGAGAGGCAAACAGACTTGTAAATGTTGCTGCAAAATTATTAGTAGCGAATGTAAGTAAATGGCTCTACCATTTGTATCTTTGCTGCTCTGCATATCTGGTGCTTTGGTAGCACTATAAAATGGCGGCATGGCATCGCTCTGTTGCATGTAGGCATGACTCAAAAATATTTTTGAAAGTGACATTAAATCTTGTTCACTCACTGATTATTTATTTGGGCTATAATTGTATGTCAATGCATACATTCTAGTCACTGCACCATATTTGTCATGAAAGAATTCACAAGCTCAATTAATGGGACTCTATTTACATAATCTGACATGTATTCATTATCAATTGGTGTGTTGTATATGAATGTATCATCAAGAAATTATAGATAGTTGAAAGATTTTATTTGATTTTTTATGTACACTGTGAATACACTGTCCTGTTAATTAAAATTGTATGCTGAATAAAAGTTGATCATATGTTGTTGGTTTTTCCAGGAAACTGTAGAAGATCTCAAGCCAGGTCCTCCAAATAGTAACAAACCACAATCTGCCCCAGCACCATTTGAGGTAAAGGCATTGAAAATTGGATGTCTTTCTGGTCATCAATAATTTTTGTTCAATTTGCTGTTGAATTCCTGACCATATTTGGTGGTTATGGTTGGTGGTCAGGCCAAAGTGAAAAGCACTGTAAATGTAGGCAAGGCAATTATAACAAAAAACAAAACTGCACTTCTTCAATAGGATACCTTGGGCAGAACTAAAGGTATCATTAGTGAAAACTAGAGTCAGTGGATCAAGAAACACACATTAAGAGATGAAGCATCCCTTGGACCAAAACGCCATTTAACCTGTTGATGTGCGGTGGCATTATATTTCCACTGCTGGAAAATCTTTTTGGTTCAAGGGGTGTTTCCTGTCTAAATGTGTATTTAAATGACTTGATTTAGACCCTTTTTCACAGAATAGCACATGCTGCGGATTTCGATTTCATGTCATAACTATAATCATAATGCAATCGAGCTAGAACTTTCACATATTGTGTACATAATATTCTCTTGCCGTTATATTAAAACACAATTATTTTTCAGGCATTTTTTTTTTTCGATTTCAACCACATATAGGCCAAAATGCTGCCTTATATCTCCTTTGAGAAAATATTCTCAACTAAGCACAGCATTTTTGGCAGAATTGATATGGTTGGTTGGTTGGTTTGATTGGGCACTCCATTGTAGTACAATGGTCACCAGTCATACAGAGTACGCTGTGATATACTGCATGGTCTTACAGAATAACAAACAGTCAACAGAAAAGGATAGAATAATAAGGTCAAGTGTTGACAGCGTATAGAGACAGACAACAGTCCGGCATCATGCCACAACAAATGAAGTTACATCCAGATTGGCTCAAATTCAAGTATAAAAATGACCATATTGTATGCTAATTCCTTATACATTTACGTAACAATTGTGTATATTTTCAAAAAATTGTCCTACTATGGCCCGAGTGTTCTTGTAAAGGAATATTTTAAGGAATTGGCCGTATTGCAGGTGTATCGCTTTCTGAAACACCCACATGTACACCCATCGAATCTCTCGAATACAGTCAAATATATTTTCTCTTTTCAGACAGAAAAACTTCTACCACACATAGATGTCAACCAACGGCCTAAGGTACAGTATGAAATTGTGACTGACAAGAAAACTTTTTTGATAAAATAGTGAAGTGTGTAAACTTCGTGATAAAGCTATGAATACAACCAGATCAAAGATTAAAAGGAATTGGATGAACCTCAGATGCATTCTATTTGATTATCGCTGTATAACAAAGATCTTCTTTTTTTGTCTTTTTTTTTTTGCAGACTGCAAGGGGTTTCCATCATAATAATAGGGGCTTGAAGGTATGATATTTGATAAACTTATACTCTTGATAATGTGCAATAAGAAAATAAGTAGTTAATGGATTGAGACCCTTAATTAATACTTTATCTCCAGCTTTCCATTATTGTATAATATGTTTGTTTCTATCATGAGGCAACAGATTAATGAAGTGATGCAGCAATGATTCTATTTGGTTTAATTGTCCAGTCAACATCCAACTCCCTTATTGTCAACCATCATCTGGTTATCGGACATGCCAGAGAGATAGACAGTTAATAGAGCAGCTTGGAGAGCAAACCAATTGTGAACTGTTTTGAGCTGAATATAGGCAGAATATGTTTTGAAATTGACTTCTAAAGTGTATTTTGTGTCATCAAATTATTTGACAGCTTACCGGTGAAATAACCCAATGCAGAACGGGAAATTTGCACTATGAGTATTGGAGTAGGTCTCCGCTCAGCACCGCTAGGGAGAACAAAGAACAGCCTATCTGAGCACTGACCCATGAATTCAGCTGTTGTTCAGTCAGATTCACTTTGCCCTATCTGTTAACCCAGACGATATTTTGAACTGGTGATTGCTGGCATAATTTTATACATATGTTCTATATTCTCCCCCTTATTCAAAGAAATTCTCATTATGCTTAGAATAATGTATAATTTGGTAATATTACATCAAAATATTCTAGCTATCACCTATTCAAAATGTTATCCTGGGTTAATACATAGGGCAAAGTGAATTTGAACAAACTACAGCTGAAGTCACAGGTCATTGCACAGTCAGGCTCTTATTCGTTTTCTCTAGCGGAGACCTGTGCAAATACTTATATTGCAAATGTCCCAATTGTTTTCACTTCGCATGCAAAATTGTCTGATGCGAGTCCAGTTTTGTTTGTGTATAATTCTAGTATTCAGAAGATGGTCATGAGGGACATGACAGTGCCTACACAACACAGAGAAACTCTCCTGGGTCAGATCATTCCTTCAGGTAAACTAAGCCATGTCCGACCACTCAATGGTTGTTGTTGATAAGTCGTTCTCAAATCTATCATTGAAATGCACCTGAAGAAATTTGGGCCTTCATGTAGACATGTAAATTACCTTTAGTCAATCCATTTCTACATTATGATTATTTTCATATGGTATTATTGATATTGGCTAGAATTTCTTAGCTTTCTTGTATGTGGTGCATTTTCAACTTTGATTACTTGAGAGCTACCTGCCTGCTTAATAATTATATTTTGAGTATTTGTAGTCCTGAGATGTTGATATTGCTGGGGTTTTTACTGTTATGTAAATTGACACATTCTTGAATGACTACAGTAAACATCATGGGGATGGAGAAGAAAGAAAAATCAAAAGTTGTTGGAGCGCTCGTTCGTCAGACTCCACCAGCGAAAGTCAGACACAGCCACATCCTCCATCCAGGGGGAGACCATCTAGACGTAATCGACCGATGTCTGCTAAACACAGGCGCTCTCAGATCCAAGTGACCGATGTGTCGCCACGTCATCGTGGGGAGGTCGGCATAGAAGGAGGTTTCCAAACTCAGGGCAGCGTGGGAATACAAACGGAGAAAAAACTTTATGATGATTATGATTTTGTAAGTTATGCAATCTTTGCATGGATACAAATTTCTTTGAACTTTAGCAAATAGAGTCCGTAACTTTTTGACATATTATACCTTTATTTGCATTATTCAATATACAATCAGGCTGGACTGGCACAGTGTGTTGATAATGTTTTAGGATGATCATAGTATTTCTGTGACATGGCACATGCAATATCTACAGTTACCATTTTTGTCAGAAAAAGGATGGAATGTAGATGGGGAAATTTGACTGGCTATTATGTTAATCCTTGCTTCACCCATCATTTTTTCTATTTTACCTTTTCATTTTTTTTTTTTTTTTTTTTTTTTTTTTTGCACAAACAATATATATTCATCATTTTCTGGCAAAAATAAGCTGTTTACTACAATTTGCATGAAACGAACAATGTTCTTCGAGTTACTTGAACAGTCTTCAACAATGCTATTTCCTACAAATAAAAACGAGACACCAAATCCTTGGCACAATTTCCCTAGAAAATTATTTT
>JAVTVY010045324.1:0-204699 GCA_036873755.1 Hanleya hanleyi
TCAAGTCAGGTCAGGTAAGTCAGATTGAATACACCCTTTCCCTAAAAATCAACTCCTTTTATACATTTTACTACTCGCGGCCATCTTGTACCCACCTCCTCCACATGGCGGCCATCTTGTACCCACCTCCCACATGGCGGCCATCTTGTACCCACCTCCCACATGGCGGCCATCTTGTACCCACCTCCCACATCATGACACTGGCGGCCATCTTGTACCCACCTCCCACATGGCGGCCATCTTGTACCCACCTCCCACATCATGACACTCGCGGCCATCCACATGGCGGCCATCTTGTACCCACCTCCCACATGGCGGCCATCTTGTACCCACCTCCCACATGGCGGCCATCTTGTACCCACCTCCCACATGGCCATCTTGTACCCACCTCCCACATGGCGGCCATCTTGTACCCACCTCCCACATGGCGGCCATCTTGTACCCACCTCCCACATGGCGGCCATCTTGTACCCACCTCCCACATGGCGGCCATCTTGTACCCACCTCCCACATGGCGGCCATCTTGTACCCACCTCCCACATGGCGGCCATCTTGTACCCACCTCCCACATGGCGGCCATCTTGTACCCACCTCCCACACATCACGCATGCGCACACCGCCCCAATACCGCCACAAAACCTACACCTATGACGTCACACCAGGTTCTGCGCATGCGCAGTGAGGCGCTATTACGCCAATTAGGGTATTGTATACTACTCATGGTTCGTCTGACAAAGTCGAGGCATGACAGATATATTTTATCGGCCATGGCAAAAACCAGCCGAATGAACATGCTCATATTTGAACGAACATGCCCGGCAATGTGTCGTATATTTCGTCTCCTGGTTGTTCCGAAGTCGGATGATCGTTGCCATGGATGGTTTTTTTTCTTCTTTAAATGAAACCTTCATGTCGTTTCCCCTCGAACTTCAAAGGGGTATGTCCTTCAGCTTTTCCTCCTCAGCTTCGCGGCTTCCGCCAGGTCTCGTAAAGCTGACTAATCGGCCTCGTGCGTCGTCCGTTGATTGGCTGTTACCTTAACGGTGAAAGAGAACTTTCTCTTGAAAATGGGGTAAGAAAAGGTCGTATTTGCTTAATAACTTTAGAGTTATTCATCATAACGCTGCAAAATCTTCAGGCGACTTACCTGATATATTGTTACATGTCGTAACGGAGGTTTTCCAATGAAAGTGTGCATAGTCTAAATGTTAATAGAGAAAAAACGGGTAGTCTATTCTTATGCAAATTAGACAGACGACAGTTTGTTTTTCCAATACCATCCGATGCGGATATATATCCATGGTAGCCTATCGTGGATGTCTCTTCGTTCGATATATTCTTGAATGTATTAGACAAAGACGGCCATTTTTACCTCCATTTTAGAGAGGTGGTTCTCTCTAACCTGTTTAAACTGTGATCGTTCAAACCTTAGTGGTGCGAGTACGATATCTAGCGTGGGTGGTTACGGAGTATACAGACCTGCATAAGGAGGATGAGAACCATGGTATAGCTTCGTAGCCTATGTATAGTGCATGCAGAATCATTCCTCTTACCGGTGACAAATGAACGCCCCATGGTGGGGCCTCACCTCTGTGTCAAGTGGTTTAATGTTTCGGTCGGTAGGAAATTGCTATTTAATTGCCGTTTTATAAGATGAAATTTAAGCTAAATGCACCGATTATTTTCACATGTAAGACAACTGAACTGGATATCGTACAAAAGATTCTATCCTTTGCTTTCGGGAATGTTCCTTCTGAGGCTGGACTTTAGATATGGCTGACACGTGGCGGTGTAAACACGCATTCCTGTTCTCGATGATGTCCCTGCTTGCAGTTGTTGCTCAGAAAATTGTGTTTGGTATGTATACACGATAATTAAATCATGCATGCGTCTCATATTGTATTGTAATTTTTTTGCGGGGAAAAAAATCTAAATAAGCAGTTCTAGAATATTTTAAAGAATTTGTTCGGAGTCAAACGGCCTCTCCTCGAATTCTCAAAGTCACCACAACAACATGCATCCAGAGTAACTGGAAAGCTGGTAGTATATGTTCGAGTAACAACGCTATAATGAGGAACAGAAGGCTGATCGTCACAGGCTGCACTTCTAATGTTAGAGCAGCATGTGCGCAGCATATGTGGTATTTGCGGCTATTTAATCATAATGCATTATGAACACAGTTATTATCGTGATATATCAAGCGATAACCCTTGTTAACAGGCAACGCTATGAACTTGGTTCTAAACAGTTCAGTTCACTTCTTTATGCCGGCGGAACCCGGTAAAAAGTAAAAACTCCAGCAATAGGATCGTGTTTGGAGTGGCAAAGCAGAAAAAAATATACATGACGGACATACATGTATTTGATTGGCCTACACGGTTGATTATTATGCTTCGTCGACGATCTTATTTTTTTAGATGGCCACACAAGACATTGAAGAAATGTTATATTGACCTGATAATTTAGCTTTCAGTATTCTCTGTGGTGGGTAAATGTAACTTCTCTATCCCTTCTCTTCTTAGGCCTATCTTTCCCTAATTTCTAAATACCAGGAAATAATTATAAACATGTGCTTAAATAGCCAACTGGATAATCAAAACTGACTGCTCCAGTTTCATTCACTTTTGACCCACTCAACAGCAATTATAGGAATGAATTCGACAGCAAGTTATAGGCTGAGTTAGCTATATTTGCCAACACGTGTAAAAGACGAAATTTCTCTATACATATAGGGACAAAGTTTACTCAGGGTTGAAGGACTGTATTGATTCAGAGCGACTGAATACAACAGTGAACGCTTTTGTATGAGCTAGCTCGGTAGGTCCAGCATCACTAAATTATTCCTCGTATACAGCTATAAGCTTATGACGTAACTTGCTTAGTTATATAGTCTCACAAGGATGTAAAGTTATCCATGTAATTTCCTTGTATAATGTGCGAGAAATAAAAAATAAATTTTCGTACTTTTGTAACTAAGGTAATTGAAGAAAGTTATGCTTTATTTGCATATTAAACCTACCAGACCGGGGAGGAGCATTACCCCTCATCCCCCCCTCTCCCCGCCACCCACCCAAGCCCCCTGTACTACCAAACTTTCTATCCTACTTCCGAAACAAGAAAAACTTGAGAGCTGATACTCCGTGACTTTGTAGCTGATCTTATTGGGGTTCATTTTGAGCTTATTTGCATGACCCCGTGAGCAGAGGATTAACGGCAAATTCAAAATGGTGGCCATGTGAAGTACCAGAACAGTGATATTTTCGTCATTTTGATTGATTTAATGTCACACTCAAGGTTGTTTCACTCATATGGTGACAGTCAGTTTGGTTGGTGGAGGAAGCTGGAGTACTCGGAGAGAACCACCGCCCGTCTGTAAGTAAATGACAAGCTTTCACACATGAAAATTACGTCACTTTTTACATTTTCTGATAGAGCTTTACCGAAGGGTATAGTGTGGTAAGTTTCAGTCCCCTAGCTCAACGGTAAGAAAAATATCCCCCCCCCCCCACCCAACCCTTTCAGGCCTGGACACTCCCCCACCCCTTTCAGGCCTGGACAGGTCATAAAACGCTCGGTCCAGTTAGGGTTAATAGGACCAAATCATCCCAGATAAAGTCGTATTCCAGTCTGAGGTTGCCGATAGGTGTTTTTTGTTGTTGGAGAGGATGCTATATCCAAAGCTATCAAACTCCTTTTTGCAGTAAACTTAGTATTCAGAAAATAATTATTTGACACCTACTTATTACGCGCTAACACGAAATTCACATTCCATTCCTGCCGAGTTCGTTTTCATAGCAACTTAAGGCTTTCACCCGTGCACATCTCCTCCGCCAGACCCTCTCGTTATAAGTGCCTAACATTTTCATGCTACAAGTTCCTGCAGCACAATTCAATCCAATTCTATTTTGCTTTGAACTTCACATCCATTAAGGGCAGTGTACAAAAAAAAAAAAAAATAAATAAATAAAACAAGAAACAAAATGACCTTAACATTTAAACACATTTGTAACATATATGGGTAAACGTATATGATATGTAGTCTCAATTATTTGCTGGTAGCATGTTTGGTGTAATTATATAGAGAATGGGCATTACATTGGCGCGTCAGTATTTGTCTTTTATGCAACTCAAAACATGTAGATATATATTTACAAAAACGAAGAGTCGTGAAACTGCTATTGGGATCAAGTATGAATTGAAATAATTTCAAGGTTGGAACAACCGGGGTATTAATATCTCGAAAGAAGCTTCGTTCGTTCCAGAGTATATAAAGGACATTCACGGAGAAAATGATTCTCATCTTCAGCAAGGCGTAAATTTTAAACCTTGATAGTGTTTCGTTAGCAGGATTAGATTTATTTTCGTCTGTGACACGCAGGTCTACAATAGGCTCACGTTGTTGTTCTAGTGACTTTTTGAAATGCGCCAAGAGTGTGTGATCTCTTACAACTTCCAACCTCCGATCTCATATGACAACCCTGCTAAAACTTCCAACCTCCATGACAACCCTGCCTTCGGGCACTTTGAAATTCATTTGCAACTTCTCTGATATTGGGTGGAATGAATCATTGATTCGTTGATTTCCGTTTAGACGTCAATTCTCTTTCTTCTATCGTTCAACCGTTTAATATCTGAAAATCGAAACATCGGTCAATGTCTTTAGATGTATTAAAAGATCCTTGAATTGCTTACATACCAAGGGCGATGAGACACAACCTTGTCAGTGGTTCAGCTAATTTGCATACAGCTGATAGACGACTAATAAGTAGAAAAATAAGTCCACTATAGTACTTCTAGTAATAATTTTATCTACCCAATATAGATAATTTACAAATCTGCAATACGTAGACAAGTACCTCATTATCATTATGATTATAAATGAATAATACCGGTACTTGATATCGAATTATAGATCATACATCATTACAACAAACGCAACTATTACGTTTCAGAAGTAATGGGAACAAGTCATCAACTTAATCCAATTATGTTTTTAATGCATTAGTTTACTGAGTTATTAACTTGAATACTTAGAATTTTGTTTGATCGTTGCGATATAGCTGAAATATTGCTGAACGCGACGTTAAACCTTATTTATCTCTCTCTCTTCCTTTCGCCCAATTATGTTGTTTAACTTACAGAAAGGACAATACAATTTGGTATGATGTATAGATTAGCTCTGAAGCAATTCGCTTGGCATTTAACCCTCCACCCTGTTCTATGGCCCACGTTGGAAGATGGCGTGGCGGATGTGGATCAGGTGCTTACAGAGGAAGAGCGGCCCTCAGACGATCTGGACTGGCCATTTGCCATGGAAGATGTGCTGGCAGAAGCCAAAGAAAAAAATCAGAAAGAAACGCCAACCCCGGTTCAAGATATACCCGCCGGGGTCCTTCATTATTTGTCAACATGAAGAGCTGGGAGAAGGAGTTGGACACAGTCCCAAAAGTTCGGCAGCCTATATTGCGTTATCAATGCACGCTTTCGACTGCGCATGCACACTCATCCAGTCCGATGCTCCTCCTCGAGTGCTTCACTATGACACCTGTTGGGAACAGTCAAACGTTGCAAGGCCTGAACAGTAGGGTGTGTACTGCCTGTTTTACCTCTATCATCGAATTAAAAATATGATATCTCATTTCATTTTTACTGTGTTTGGTGTAAAGTCTGTGTTTCAGTATTTTTGACATTCCAAGATTTGGAAGAACCACTACAATGTTAATTAATGGTACAGAAAAATGCGCTGACGTGAGAGTATGCATTTTATACTAAAAAACTCTGGCTTGCGAGTTTCATGTCAGTGTAGTTAGATACAGGAGTATGTAGGCCGTGTTTCAGTATTCCGAATTTCGCTTTTTTGATCGACCCTTCGCTGTGCTATAATACCCTGGTTTGCGTGTTTGATGTCACTTAGACAAGTTTTATGCTACAATGAATTTATTTGTAATCTATCTATGATTGTATGATATGATTGTATTTGTGATGATCGTAAACTTTCCCTATCTGGATAGTAATATACCAGAGGGACCTGCATGGGACCGGCGCATACATATCTCGTCTAAAACTGGGCTATATCATCAAGCGCCTCCACTCAAAGTTTCTCAAATTTGGTGATACATATCGCATGCTGATAGCAAAATACGAGCGTAGCCTGCAAGATCTATGGCGGTACGTTTCGTAATTTGTGTCTAATTCCGCTTAACTTTCAATTTCGCGCTAATGTTATTATATGAATTAGGTCTTTGGATTATGGACACGGAAATTCTTTAATGGACGACGCCTGAATATTGAATGACGGACTAGACGTTTGTATTGTGTCCTATGTTCGGCTGTTTCCGTACGGTATAGCTAACCAGCACACACAAGCTCGTGGAAACGGCCCGGCGCTCTTCGTATTTACAATGTATCAGACCGAGACACATTGATTGTATTTGCTGCGTAAATTTTGTGCGAGAAAAGGAGGATTGAAAATTTCCCGCCTGGATCAAGCGCGGACGTGAAAGAAATCACCACGTACAAACCGAGTCGCCATCGTAGAAGACCGGGATATTTGCTGGTCGGGCCCTGAATCCACAGCAAGAACGGTTACTCTAAACCGTGCTCGTCTTTGCACAATTGGCTTGGCTAGATGGGGGTAAGGTGCATTTTACCCTCCACCCTGTTCTATGGTTCGCGTTGGAAGATCTCTCCGTATTTACGATGTATCAGACCGAGATACATTGATTGTATTTGCGTTACGCAGATTTTGTGCGAAAAAGGAGGATTTAAAATTCTCGCCTGGAACAAGTGCGAACGTGAGAGAAATCACCACGTGAAAATCGAGTCTGTCTTGATTGGCCCAAACTTGTATCGCGTCTATCTTGATTGGGTAAAAATCGCGCATAGTCTAGAGACCTAAAAATACCACAGGCTTTATAAACCCCAGTTTTGCGGGTCTTCTCGTCACAAATCACACACTTTTACAATGAACTGGGTGAGTAAACAAGAGATTCTAGCGAGAAAACAAGAAGAGTGAGGAGAAGGATACCCGGTCGGGCCCTGATGAAAAAAGCAAGAATGTCTACAGGAGAAGGCAGACCTATTGGCACTACATACGTGGGCCTGTCCGGGGCCTTTCCACAAGGAGAAGTGCAGCGAATTCGAACCTCGCCACCGATCCGCCAACCACCACAACTCGGTCAACCCGAGCTGGACCACAATTACAGTGTGTCGGAGGGGATTTAAGCTTCACCCTGAAGTGTTCAAACAACAACAACAACACCATTTTGATGCCCCTCGATATTGAAAAAAAAACAAACTATTTGAACTCTAATACACCGAGGGTACCGTTTTCGCAGACCCCGTGAAATTAAAATGCGGACCCCGGCGATAATATGAAATACAAACACTACACGCATTCTTGTCAGGACCCCATTCACCTGGTACAGTCCTATTTTCGTATACCGGCCCCCGTAAAATTAAAATGTGGGCCCCGGTGATAACATTCAGTCTGGGCAAATCAAATACATACACTACACGCATTTATGCCAGGATTTTGTACAAAAAGGGGGATTGAAAATTCCGCGCCTGAAGCAAGGGCAGACGTGAGAGAAATCAGCACTTGCAAATCCATTCTGCCTTCATTTGCCGAATATCGCATCGCGTCGATCTTTGTTGGGTGAAATTTGCGCGAGGTTTGGAGAGCTAAAAATAGCAGAATACCACCAACATCTATAGAAGCCGTCGAGAAATCGAGCAGACGCCATAAATCTGACAATCATAGAGGCCATGACAAATACTGCCTCTTGGAGTAGAATGGTACGAATCGTTGACAGCCCCCGTGCATAACGAGCGATCCTGATGGCCCTGTACGCCGACTTGGAAGATAACGCCGGCCGGGAAGATGTTATTCAGATGTTCACACTGGGTGTGCTGGATGTTTTGCCGGTAGGACCTGTTCAAGAAGCCGTCTGGACATCTTAGTGCACATTTTTGCGGGATCTTCGACAAGCCCGCGACGCCGAGAACCAACATCTGTAGCAGTGGCATCTGGTATGCGGCAACGGTTACGGGGGCTGCCATCATCGTGCACCTTCTTTGCAGGCGAACCCACAGGGGAAAGTCACACGTTAAGAAAACAATTCAGTGGCCATATTTAGGGCCTAATTCCGCGAAAGAGCACTTATTGATTGGACACGGTAATCATGGTTCAAGCCATGAGAGCCTAAGAGCCTAAAAATGAAACAATAGAAAGAGGGGCTCAGTAGAGCAGATTACCCTTTCTGCCACATTTTCACGATGCCATACCAAACTCGGTCAAAAAATTTACAAGCTGAGGGTGAGGCGCAACGGATAATGTTAGATGTAGGTGTATTACAAGCCGAGAGTGAGGCGCAACGGATAATATTGGTTGCCGTGGAGGACAGATCTACGGGTGTGCTACAAGTTGAGAGCCAAACGCCATTTCAACATTGAGTTCCCGTACATTCTACAAGACCTCGTCTATGACGGTCGTACTGGGTCTACACAGGTATGCTTGTTATCAAGCGTCGCACATCCCACACATTCGAAGATCCTACTGATTTCCAGGCTTAATTTCTCCAGGTAAGCGGTTTTGTACACTTGGTATAAATGCTCTGCAATCTCCGCTGTTAAGGCCTCCGACACAGCCGGTGCAATGGTCTGGAGTTTACGCCGCGCTGTGAGGTGTAATATCGCGGCTACGATCGATGGCCGTCACATGTGAGCCCTTGTATCATACTGCCAGGTACGGATGTGCATAAACGGCTGACAGTTGTACATAGTGTAGCTGAGAAAAGCTGGATGTATACACGGCTCTCCGCGCTGGCCGCATACCCGATGAATTTCTCGACTTCTTGGAAGACGTCCGGGCGGTCGGAGAAAGTTTAATATGTCTCGCGGCTGTCTTCCCTTTCGCTTTTCCAGTGAGATGCGTTGATCGTCATCGATGGTCAATGTTACATTCGGCGATAATGTCCATCGCCGGTTAGCGGTATTCATCTCATGGTTGATAATGTCATCACCGCTGGTATTTGACGTAGGCGATATGGGTGGTTCAGGAAGACGTCGGGTTTGGTCTCATGCCTGGTTGGAGGTTCGTAGAGATCAGCCCCCAAGTCGATGGCTAATGGTTCAGTCTTGATAGCGGAGTTCATTGCAGTATCAATAACGGCGCTATAGTCAGACTTCTGCTGGGCGGTGGTGCTGTTGGTGGGAGCCTCAAGCTTGGTAAGTGGTGATGATGATGCAAAGTCGATGACAACCGCATTGATATTCAGGGTATACTCAGGGTGGTCATTTTCGGTGTACACCACCGGCATAGTATAATCAGGATTCATAGTGGTGCGTGACATGATTTAGTCTGAACTTCGAGAAAAGTGAATGGAGATCTCGAAAACCGAGCCTATTTATGCCATTTGGCCCCGACGATCGACCAACGTCACCGACGTACTAGCAACGTTTTTGTTTTCATTCATCAATCACAGACGCGCCTCAACGATGTCATGTGAACGCACGGGATGACCTGGCCAACGTAGGACGGACGTTACGCGACCGTCATCTTGAAATTCTCCATCTTGGACTAAAGTAGGACGACGGTTGTGCGATCGCCATTTTGAAAATAGTCATCTTGACACTTCACATTATAACTGCATTGGAGTTACACATACATACATTCTTTATTATAAGGTCTTTCCATTTCGAATGGAATGACCTATTGTTATTCTACGGATTATTATTATTATGCTATCCAAATTTTGTCCCCAACGAAACGCTCTCAAAGGTTTGCTGCAGAGCTTAGATATTTTGCACACCTTTAGATACTCGCCTGAAGTTTTGCATATCATTTGGAAAGTGACCTTGACCTAATGAGATATAGGCCTGCAAACTTAAATTTTAGTTTGTAAATATCGACCAAACACATGAGAGCAGGCAGTTGAATTTTGGAATGTAAGTATTTGATGAAATTCCCCACAAAATGCACCAAGAAAATAACTAGGTCAACTAGTTTTCGAGTTCTCTCCCCTGAAGGTATTTTGCTTGTTAACAAAGTGCAGCCGAAACGAAACAACATATCTACATGAAACCGGGACTTTCGTGATTCTCAAGTATGACGATGTTGTAGTTATATTTCCGAACTCTTACGTAACAGGAAAAAGTAGTTATGTCCCCTTTAATCTTTTTCAAAACCCATCACTTTATAAGGGCACAAGCTACGGAGTTGTTTCTTCTAACATTAATGAACACTTTGATGGCCTGAAAGAATATGACCTTAAATTTGACCTTTGACCTCCAGGTGTGTGTGTATATGAAGGTAAAGTCATATGCTCAACTCTTGAACGGCTGATGCAATCAGGGTGAAAATAAGGACACATGACCTACATGACGTCACAATGTCAACCCTTATGAAAGAGCTTGAAAGTAATACCAATAATCTAACGATTCGTGATATGTGTTGTATCTCAGGTACGCTTTTATTGTACCTGTTTATGTGGCAACTTGGATGACATGATCACACGGCCCCTAGCACCGGCATAAGCGGTATTAGATACAAATCTAGCGAGCTATGATGGAAATGCTCTGACAACTCGTATATTGGTAATTGGTGAGCTGTGTCGCTGTTACAACTCGTACACTGGAAATTGGTGAGCTGTATCGTCGTCAGATGAAAATGACGTCATTTAACACAAAAGACTAGTCTGTAAGGCCCGATGTCGACCCAGCATCAACTTCCGACTCCAAATTGAAGCATTCATGACTTCCCGTAACGAGGGTTCCAGTCTAGTCACGCCGCGAGCGCAATTAAATTAACGTCGTGTTACATGAGGGAGGTTAGTGATGAAACCGATGATGCATGGTGCATCTATGTCAATTAAATGGCGAGTGTTCAAGTGTAATTAAATCTGTATCGCATATGTAACACGACATGAATTTAACAGCTACTAAAATGATCAACTGTTTGGCTATTGAATTGATGTCTCGTTACATATGCGATATCAGATTTCCATATAATTTAATTGAATATAGTAGAAAACAATTGGCCTTCGGAGGTGGATAACGAATAGTTGGCACTTGTTTAAAAACGACACTAATGTTGAAAGTTCATACTCGAAGAAAGGTCCACGCAATCAAATTAAGTCAATTCGACTTTCAGATAATATTTTCTGCTCAGTATATATAGTATATACGGCTATCAATCAAAGTAATACGGTTATGTATTACTGTGGTATGGTATCGGTAAATACGCTATGTCAGCTACCTAGCTGGCCGTACCGAAAAATTATTAATTAATGTGTTTCACCTTTATTGTACAATAAGGCCTTGTTTAATTAGTGAGAGTACTTATCAGTGTCTCTAACACATATAGATAGCTACAAGCCTCTAACAATCTATTTCGACACAAAACAAACCGTCTGCATTCATCAGAAACACAAAGTCAAAAAATCACAGACATTCCGTCCCCTATGCACACAGATTCTTTATGTCTTTATCTTTTCTATTTCGACATTAGTTAACATATCAATACAGCGAATTAATACGTTTGATGGAAGTCATGGAAAGACCGTGTTATTGAACCAACAATATCTAGGTATTATTATTATTACACGTTTACACTCTTTATTATCAAATGGTTGCGCGAGACTTAATAGTGGTTAGCATAACACTTCTTGCAGAATGTAAAGTACCAACGTCACGACGGTCGTCCATCGCAGTGAATACATTGGAAGTTATAGGGTAAACATACACCCCTTTATTATTACATGGCTACTCAGTATACATCCTTTAGTATTAACGCCTTGGTAAATAACACTGTTCACAGAATGTAAACAATGCAAGATGGCAATTTTCAAAATAGCGGCCGCACAACGTTCGTCCTACTTTAGCAAAGATGGCGAATTTCAAGATGGTGGCTGCGTAACGTCAGTCCTACGTTAGCCTAGGCGATCCCATGCGTTGCTATGACATGGATGAGGCGCGTCTGCTATTGGTGAATGGAAAAACGCTGTTAGTACGTCGGTGACGTTGGTCGATCGTTACAGTCGGGGCAATACTGACCATTCCATGAATGCAACGTGAAAGATCGCGATCACCACTGACCCGGAATCAAGACCCCACTGAGGAGGGGAACTTTATCACAGATCCTGACGAACCGCCCACGGAGGTGGTATCGACACCAGAAGCTGTGAGTATGATCTACCAACGTCATTGGCCTACCATCGGGCAATGTTTTCATCGACATCGCCCTTTATTTGACTTGTACAATTTGCGGTTAGATGATAACACCCGCCTACCCACAACGCCTATACCATTTTTGAGGACCAAGCCACATCTTTCAAATTAAATCTCACCTCTGGCTATTTATTAGGGCATAAGGAGACGGACCAGTTCTGGTAGCTTTACTCCAGTCACAATACCCTCGAGTACGACCAGCCCTTCACCATTACGGATCGTACGTCCCTGGACACGGCACTGGGCAACTAGAGACCTTGGATAGCTTGGAATGGGCCCAACAACAACGCACCAACACCAAATGGCAGGTGAAGATGACAACGAATGTCACGTTTTACGTGACTAAAATGATCGTCCACCCCATTCTGGATATTTAGAGTGATGGATAGTAGTGGTGATTTAGAGTGATGAACTCGCACCGCTGGACTTCTGTCGTTGATGTTATAATGAGTAAAATAACTCTTGTATATATGTTGTGCTCTCTGTAATGAAAATAAAACCTGGTTTTTCCAGCAACAATGTGATTTGGTTCTTTTGTACACCGTAGTTATCTAGTTTATGGAAATGCCCCAGGTTCCGAAAGGGGACGAAGACGCATCTTGACAATTTGAAAGAGCTAATTCGATCGCATTGACCTTAAAAATTTGCATATGACCCTGTGACCTCATTGCTGGTCCCGGTCACGAGACCGGAAGTGATCTGTGATCCTGCGTGCCATTTTGACCGATTTTGCGAGCATGCGCAGGGTCATAGGTCACTCCCGGTCACGTGACCGGAAACGGAAGTTATGTCACCGAGGTCATATACACATTTTTTGGTCAATAGGTATCCTCTTTCTATACTACTGAGCTTCCAATCTTAAATGAAATTCAATAATTTATGCAGGCTATGTTGAAGTCCTTTTGGTGTTTCGGATAGTAAAAGTTAAGTCATCTGCGAATAATTAATGTGTAACTCTAACATCATTTAAAATAGGAGCACTGCCGTCGTCAGCAGATAAGTATTACTGCAAACAATTAAGATACATATTAATGAAAACTCGCGTGAAACACGGGAGAAGAGTATTTCCCCCGAATACATAATTTGGTACAGGGCTTTAGATCTCCCCAATTTGGGCACATCCTCTATTAGGCGTGGCATTCCCTGTGGGATGAGCAATCGGAAATGGTAGTAGTGGCTCTGAGAAGGGCAAGACCAACTTTATTTTGTGTTTCACGGACCCGCCGAAGTTGAACAATTGAATATCAGAATAAAAATAAAATCACATTTGCCACTTTTTTCTTGCTATGACAGTATGAACATAAAGATGTTAACTCTTTTTCATTCCTGATTGCATGAATTAGGCTGTTGTATTCTATCTGAAACAATGCCGGTAAATAAAAATGCCAAACAAAAATAAATACCTTTCGCGATAATTTTTCACTGTCACTATAATGCTGCTAATATTACTTAGGCAATAACGACATTCAAGATCAATCGGGAACCTTCACTAGCTGTGTGATCTATCACTCTGTCATGGTACCCATATTCTGACAGTGACATGGTATGTCAGAGCTTAGATATGGTGGGTGTTTCACCAGCTCAGCCGATACGACATGGTATTATATTACTGTTGCAGCATGAGGCTGTTGCAACACACGCGAACTTCGGTAGATTGATCTGGAAGATAACCACAGCCACAACGATCATGGTGACAATGTTAGATTTGAAGCGTATGTTGGCAGTTAAAAGCATGTGACTTAACATACAGTTTTTGACCTTGAGAAAATAGGTCAACATCAGTCATATTCATAGACTTCAGATCCATCATCAGTTTTGATGTGGTATTAATTTAGAAAACTCAGTTATATTTCATGTTATATCATAATATACAGTATATGGCCTAGAAAAAATAGGTTCAGTCAACTGGGATAGGCTTCTAGTCAGTCACCAATTATTGCACATGTATTATGAATTTGGAGAGCCTATCTTCACTCCTTTAAAAATGATTGCTAATGCCAAATAAATAAATCAGGGGAAGGTCAGTCATTTTCATTAGACATCTGATACATCGCAACCTGCATATGTGGTATGACAAGAAAGATGGACAAAGAGACACATAGACAGACAGAGAGACAGTTAGACAGATGGACAGACAGCTTCACATCCACTGGACACCAAAGAAATGCAATCGCGATAGCCATACCAAAGAACAGGATGAAATTATAAAACCAGTATTGGAGATAAGTAGTACTGATTCTGGAAAGGAAGGGCTTACTTTGATGACACACGCAGTCTTCTTGTCCCCTTACGTAAAGTTCATTATGCAATAATATCATAATATCCACTTCAGATTGTATTACGTGATAGGTCAAAATACAGGCAGACAATATGCAGGCCTGTAAGATAAAAGGAGAATATCAGTGTTATAGTATGTTTATTTGACCAAATGCCATGCATTCAAGCTCTCTTGAATACTTACAATTCTCCAAACAGTATCACACCATACTGATGGCAGTATATTTTCTCTGGTCACGTTTTAGTCATGTGTGTAAGCAGGGTCTGAGGCAGCCGAGATTTAGATATATTCAGCTGTCAATAAACCACCCCCACCCCACATTGCCACATATATGCTAGCGCTAGCAGCACCAATGTCCTTTCATTCCATTTTTAAACCATAATGTTAATAAAATTATGAACTGTAAAAAAAAGAATGTATAGTGAAATTTAAATAAAGCATTATGTTGGTGGGCCGCGAAACTCGTATGGGAGGTAGGCCTAAAACTGCAATTTCAATCAAATTAGAAATCTTTCAATCCTTTGAAATGCTTTGTCCGTCTAACAAGATCACAATAATCGACTTCATGAAGACCCAACAAATTGTGCTACGTAAGTTTTCTGTCTTTTGTCCCACCCAATGATGAACAAATACCACGAAACTACATGATGAGGCAAAATCCCGATCTGGCCTGAGGAATGTAGATATTGGACATAAGTCATGAGAATTTCATGTATATCAAACAAATGACCATTTGACTTACAAGGGATGTGAATTATAACACTGGGAATGTTATATTCATGTTCAGCAAACTCGAATTATATTTTCCTGATTCAAAGGAGTAGATTTTCATTTTGTGAAAAAAATCTTATATAGAGATGTAAACACAAGCCTGCATGATTTTGCCAACACCACCAAAATCTTATCAGTCCTTTGTCTATCTTACAAGATCATTTTACCCAAATTTCATAGAAATCAAACAAGTTGTTTAGAAGATATCGTATTACACAGGTTTACCTACATTCATGTCTATAGCACCAACTAGTGATGACCAAATACCACGAAAAACAAGCAGGTGAAATCTAAAGCCCAAGGAGATGGCACATAAAAGTACAAAGAAAAAAACTGTAATCATGATAATGGTTATGGAGTTTATGTTAAATTAGATAATTGTAATTTTTCATTTAAATGGATTTGGTCCGCACCGAAAGGGAATTATCATGTCAGCAATCCTACATTAATGCTTGGCAAACTAGAACAATTTTCAAATATTTTCACAAGCGAATTGGTAAATTTCCATTTCACGAAAAACTTGTTTTCGAGACTCAAAAAACGTGCCTACATAGTTATGCCAAGCTCACCATAACCTTTTCAGCACATTGCCTATCGTTCAAGACCATTATAAGAAACTTTCATGGAAATCAAACAAGCCGTTCAGACGAAATCGTCAGAGAAAGGTTTACCTATGCTCGGACTACACTGCCACCTAGTGGTGAACAGTGGCTATCAAAACACAACCAGACAAACCCTCCAAACCAAAGGAGAGAGCACACCAAGGCTGACCCAAAAATGTTTAACGGTTTCAGAGATATTCACGTTTAAAGTCGCAGCGGCGGCGGATCCGGCTGAGCCGTTTCTCATGAAAACATAAGAGCATCCACTTTGTGGAAATGATCAAAATAGCATTGGACTACACACGCACCCCTGTTTATCCCCAATATTCGAGTCCACAACATTAGATAAGCCTCTATTTCTTTTGATAATATAAGAGCTTTTGGAGTATAAACTCTGAATAACGTTAAATATCTTAAATATGTTATGAGTCTGCAACAAACCGGGCCTCCACACTCTATCGAACGCCTTCTTAAAATCAATAAAACATACAAACAATTTCTTATCAGTCGATCTTTATGCCATAAGAATAAATTGTCAGTTGTTCGGAAATCCTCCCTGGAGCGACATTAAGCCTTGTCAATTAGATTATGAGACTCGAGATAGTTTGAGATTCTATTGTTTATTACTGTAAGAAATAATTTAATTAGCTTATGAAAATCTAGATAGTTTTGTGATTTTTTTTTTGTTACTGTAAGAAATAATTTACTGAGACATCTATACTAAGGACGATTCTTCGGTAATTATTGGGATTCTACACACCATACTTTTTTTAATAAATAGTCGAAAGATATACTGCGTGCCACTATGAAAGAAGCAACCCGAAGCAAACCTAATATTAGGTTAAATAGTTTTAGTAGATGATCGATTAAAATGTGAAATATATTCGGATCACTAGCTTTGTTTTTTTTGCGTTTTAATTGCCTTTGTTATTTCCAAATCTGAAATAGCTGCGCCAAGGGATTCGTTTGGAGAGTATACTCCAGCACTGAGACATTCTTCTGTATGTATATCGAAGTTATTGATATGTATTGTGTCGGCAATCAGATTAATGAGCTGGACATGCCAGGTTTTACGATCGTTGTCACCTGTGATGAGTTTTGTGTCAGTTGTCTAGTTAACTTCCATTATTCACTAGGTTTGCTTTGTGACAAACTTTTTATTTCATTTAGAAGGTTATTTCTGAATGTCGTTCTTTCGAACGAGTTAGTTGTTTATAACGTTTTTCCAATGATAGAAATAATGAGCTAGTTCTCAGTTAGTGGGACTTTTTCTATAATTAATGAGAGCAGTTTGTATATAACCTGGATCATTGGGTCTTTCAATTCAGCATGCAAACATCTTCATTGTTCTTGACCAAAGAGGCTCAGTTGATATTCCACATATGTTAAGATTATTCTAACTAGCATGTAAAACAGACGCGAATATGTAGTGACCAGATATAAAAAAATATGGTAAAAATTAAGCGGCAATAGAACATATGTTAAGCAATTGTAGTCCTAAACAATGCTTTAAACAAGTCTAGATCATGGACACAAAATGGTTCAGAGCAAGTCGACAGTCACTCCAGCACAATTGTGTTCTGGTGTCACCCAATCATACTTTCTTTGTCAGAAATCCGTGTACCTATAGCAGGAGGTATACAATCTGATGCTATGAGAATGTACCAACCATGCCTGAGCTATGAGAATGTACCAACCATGCCTGAGCCATGAGAATGTACCAACCATGCCTGAGCTATGAGAATGTACCAACCATGCCTGAGCTATGAGAATGTACCAACCATGCCTGAGCTGAAAGTGTTTGATAGTCCCAGTCCATCTAATGATATACATATAGTAAGAAAAGATTAAATACTCTAATTTACTCAAATGTTGAATTTCTGTCATTTACTGTTGGAAGATACGCTTCTTTGTATCCTCTGCTGAAAAACCAGGTATTTGCTACATGTGGAGAAGACTATCTTATCGAGTGAGTTTCTTAATAAATAGATAATTTGTTCATCTTTCAGGCGAATGTGCGAGATAGGAACGAGATGACTGTTCATCTTTAAATCAGTGGAATTATTAACTGGTTACGTTTGCATCCAATGAAGCTAACTCTAATAACATCAATCTTACGCAAATGTTTCCTGATACACTGCATATATACTTTTTCGGTATAAAAAACAGTGAGTGCATGATACGGACACTCGTTCAACATCACCTGTCTCGAGCTGACAAATCCTGATATCACACCCTGCAGCATGAACTATCTGTATATTATTTCCTGGTGTAATGAATCATAGTCGAGTGATTTGAAGTGGGCGAGGCATTAGAGGCCGAACCATGTATACTAATTACTCGGACATCTGAGAACTAGCAAAATTAATATGTGGTTGATCCTCAAATTTTCGTATTATTGCGACTATATTGGATTTGGGGGTGATCGCATGTAATTATCTGTAGCACATCAATAAATCACAGTCATTTGTGTTGCATAGAGAGGTAGATATGCATTTTCACTTAGTTTGTAAACGGGGAATTCGGAGTGTTCTTTCTGGAGAATAGACCTTTACTTAATAATATCCCTAGCTGCATATCAATATCAAATTTAGACTGCTGTAAACAGTTTCCCTCTCCAAGATATTGTCCTTTTCAATGCGACTGGTCACAAATTAACTACTGGAAAGAGAATTAGATGGTCAACGGTTCTCTAAAATATAAACAGGACAACATGTTTCTCTAGTGAAATCTTTATCACTTAGTCATAAAATCTCCCGTATGGCCAAGGCGGCTGTGGCAAGACAGTTGTTCACCCCCAAAGGAAACCCCCTTCCACCGACAGTGCTTCCGCTTTCCAATATAACACTTGGATACTCTTGTTTCAGAGAAGCCGTGTCCTCATCCCAACAAGATCCAGAACGGAGAGGTCGAGGTCTGGGGTAACGGCTGGCTCCTCACCTATACCTGTCACGAAGGCTTTGCGCCTATTGGGGAGGTATCCGGTGCCTGTAACCTCAACACGGGTATGTGGACCATACGTCAACCGTTCTGCGTAGGTGAGTTCATTAGCTTATTATATAGTCGTCCAAAAGAAAGAACCCCCTTTTGAGTGTCCGGGCTGGGAACCCATAAACATGTTTTCTGATACACAAATAATTAAATACACCCATAAGAGTTTTTTTTGAACACGATCAGCTAGTTTTGTATTTTAGTAACCTATTATAGTATGTTTCTTGAAAAACAACGTGCGTGATACTCATTACATACAACATGAAGTGATAGAAAAGGATGCCTGCATATTGAAAAGAATTCATATGACCCTTGAATATTCTGAATGCATATCTAAAAACATCACAAGAACCAAAAATGATTCATGTGATGATTTGTATCTCGGTCACGCTTTTAATAAAGATGTTCATGTGAACATCTTGAATGACATGCCCTCACGACCCCTAACGCCGGCTTGAACGGCATTAGATGCAAACGTCCAAGTGCAATAATGTAATAGCCCTATCAAGTCATCCAACGGAAAGTGATGAACTATGTGACCATCAGATTTAAGAAGCGCCGACCAAGCACTTCATTCTCTGCCATGTTAACAACAGTCCGGACAACAATCACAATGATTTCTACAGAGAGCAATCCTCTTGGACGAAACGTCCATCAGTAGAATATCACCAGATACAGATAACAATTACACGTAACATAAACATGATGGGATAAAATGATGGGGAATGGCAAGAGGTCATACGCCCCCACGGGCCAATACTGGATATAGTGGATATCGAAAACATTACAAGAACCAAATATGATCCATTTACTTCTACACCTTAGCCACAAATGTGTATTTATGCCGCATACAATAGTAGTTTCCAAATACAAGATAGTACATTGAGAGAGTTGTTGCAAACAGGCCAAGATAATTTGGTGTGTATTTATCGAATTTCAGCTCAGGGATGTGATCGGGAGCGCATGCGTTTTCTTCTTAACGGAAGAGCCTATGCTTCTCACGGGGGTGGAATGGTCTCATTTTCGTGTTCTCCAGGCTTCCATTTGGTGGGTGCATCTGATCTTTTTTGCATGGGATCTCTGTGGAGCGGACCAAAGCCATCATGTAAAGGTATGTTTTATAATGTACCACTCTCCATTTTAATGATGGGACATCACTTCCCCAATATGCGTTATAATCATTTCTTGCTGCCATCGTGGAAAACTGTTGAGAGATTCTCTTTGGCAGAAACAAACTTCTAGATTTTCAATTTATGCTGGTTTGGAATCAGTGCTGACTGCTCACCGTACAATATCTTTCGTTTATTGAAGCGGAAATTCTTCTGTCGTCGACGGCTCTGTACTGAATGTCTGTGCACTGACCCGCGAATTCAGCTGATCAGATACTGGTTAGTATAATTTCAATGTGCCCTTTTAACTTTGCATCTTTTAACCCAGGATAATATTTTCATCTGGTGATAGCTGGCATATTTTCATGTAATATTTGCCAAATTATACATTGTTCTAAGCAAAATGAGACTTGCTTTGAATACTTGGAAAGTATAGTACGTGGCGGTATGTATAAAATTATGTCAGATATCACCAGTTCAAAATATTGTCCTAGGCTGTAAGATTTTGCAAGTTGAAATTAAACCAGTATCTAGATTCAATACAGAGATAAGCACTCCTTCGTTCTCCCAATGTCCAGCTTTGGTCGGGGATTAATGTGGAAATAGCGCATTTGAATTGTATATTGATACCTGTCTATGGATCTTGTGCTCCTGGTTTCTGAAAAACAAAATTGAGTATATATTATAGTATCTTTGTACGTCGTCATATTCCTTATTCTAAGCACGAAAAAGGACAATAGAAGTCAACCATACTTTGCCGACCAGAATAAAATACAGAAGAATAAAAAAGTAAATCTTGCTAGTTCCACAATCAGGACTCACATATTCAACTTTTCCTTTTCAGCCAATGAAGAGAACAAAAACAACAACAAGAGTGACAACCTTTCGACAAGGAGAAAACATACCGTTCCATTCTTAAATCCGTCACGGAAAATACTGGAACAGCACAGAAATAATATCACAAACATCCAAGCGTCTGACAATACATGCTCGGCACGGAGTTACCGGGTTAAAGTTCCAAAACTCTTGCACAGCACCTACAAAATTCAATATATGAAGAAGAACAGGAACCAAGGATACCAGTGGGTACCTGTGGTAACCTACACTTGTGACAATGGATACCGTCTAGAGGATGAACACAATAAACATCTATATTGTAAAAGTTACCGTTACGACGCTCCGATCATTCCGAACTGCATACCAGGTAATTTGTGCTCATCTGAATCCTGTTTATCAGGTGAACTGTCCCCGTCTATATACCGTACCAGATAAACTGTACTCCTCTGTACGTTGTATCTGATGAAATGTGATGAAAAGTATTCCTGTGTGATACAGCAATCTTCTTGAGTTTTAAGTGTAACAATCCCATCTCAAATTGTTCCCTTAAATTCGATATACTAGCATCGCTATTTCAATGCATACCCATACATTTGCTACATTCATTGAGCACAAATGTGTCAAACAAGTATACACCTTTATCCCATAATCTCTGGACCACATATATAAGGGTTTGTAAAACTCTATACTACATTGTTTGTTCGGATATTTCTTGCATCATTGAAAATTGTCGATAGTTTCTCTTGCAGGAAACTATTTTTTCGCCATTTGTTTACAATGATGTCCTCCTGACTGTTATCCTATTTTGTTGAACAATAATCATGTGTTTACTATACATTTGCCCTCAAAGTACGTCCATCTATTTCATGCAGAGATTAACCCATGTGATGTAGACAACGGCAATGCCACCTGCGAGCATTATTGTAAGCCAGTGGATATCAAGTATACCTGTCACTGTAGAACTGGGTATTCACTTGCAGAGGACGGGATCACTTGTCACGGTAATTATATCATATTGCCTCATTGTTTAGATGAAGAACTATTTTATTTGGTTATACCACAAACTTGAACCATGGATGTATTGAAGGAGTTGATTATACCACACACTTGAACGATGGATGTATTGAGAGAGTTGATTATACCACACACTTGAACGATGGATGTATTGAACGGAGTTGATTATACCACACACTTGAACGATGGGTGTATTGAAGGAGTTGATTATACCACACACTTGAACGATGGATGTATTGAGAGAGTTGATTATACCACACACTTGAACGATGGATGTATTGAACGGAGTTGATTATACCACACACTTGAACGATGGGTGTATTGAAGGAGTTGATTATACCACACACTTGAACGATTGATGTATTGAGAGAGTTGATTATACCACACACTTGAACGATGGATGTATTGAACGGAGTTGATTATACCACACACTTGAACGATGGGTGTATTGAAGGAGTTGATTATACCACACACTTGAACGATGGATGTATTGAGAGAGTTGATTATACCACACACTTGAACGATGGATGTATTGAACGGAGTTGATTATACCACACACTTGAACGATGGGTGTATTGAAGGAGTTGATTATACCACACACTTGAACGATGGATGTATTGAGGGAGTTGATTATACCACACACTTGAACGATGGATGTATTGAAGGAGTTGATTATACCACACACTTGAACGATGGATGTATTGAGAGAGTTGATTATACCACACACTTGAACGATGGATGTATTGAACGGAGTTGATTATACCACACACTTGAACGATGGGTGTATTGAAGGGGTTGATTTCAAGACACACATAAGGTATATGACTATAATTTTATCAACCGCCTCTGTTTGATTGTTTGATCTTTCTCGTACAGTCAGATTTTCTACCGAAATGTCAAGTAACTTCGACAAGACAGCGTTGGGGTCACTGTATATGAGCCCAATGAAAAAGTTCCGATATAGTATCTGATGCCCATTCAGGGCCGGAATTCATCTTTGGTCAGAAGTCCGTTAAACTACATGTATGTCTGTATAGTTATGGGGTTTGGGAAAAGTTATGGGGTTTGGAAAAAAATAATAATTCAACGCCCACTGGGGGCGGGGAACATAAAATGTACATGATGCTGTAAGCTGTGTGCATCGAAATCGAAATGGACTTAGGGTGATATTAGGGAGCAGGAGAGGAGTCGTGAGGGCCCGGATATATATAAACGGTGAGGCCACAGATGTGGTGGAAAGAGTGTGAATTTTTTTTAGGATACCTGGGATGGCCTAAATGAATCAGAAATTGAAAATGGCATCAAACACCGGGAACTCTTTTGATCGGAATGTGGAAAAACTTTGCCAGTATAACGATGAGTTCGAGAGAGCGAATAAATACCGAGAGAAGAAAATCCATGGACAGGCATCTAACATTTACTGGAGCCAGGAACATTAAATGTATGTTTACATACTGTAACACGTTCTTTTGTCGCCATTCAAAGATGGTCTGTAATGCAGATACCATGTACTTTACATTTTGTAGGAGAGGGTAAAAAGGCAAATCCCTCCGCGAATAACATATATTGCGCTAGTATAACGTATTGCACATATTTTACGGCTCGGGTTATTCGAATTATAAATGTCGCATTTGTGACTGACATGTCGCTAATTTGACGCTGGCCTGAAATTCAGAATCTCTAAAACCGTATAACGTATGAAAACATTCACCAATTGTGAAAAGCGTTCTAGTTGCTATGAACGCCATTCTGGGGGATATAACTTCCGTTTTTAGCCCACCATCACCAGATGGTGGGCTGTTCAAATCGCTTTTCGTCCGTGGTCCGTCGTCCGTCCGTCAGTCAGTCAGTCAGTCGTCCGTCCGTAAACAATTCTTATTATCGCGATTTCTCAGAAACTACTGCGTGAATCTTTCTGAAATTTGGTACACAGGTTCCCCTTCGGGTCTAGTTGTGCAAGATACCTTTTCTGGTCCGATTCGAAAATCCAATATGGCCACCAGGCAGCCATCTTGGATTTCCCTATGAAACCTTGTTATCGCGATTTCTCAGGAACTACTGCATGGATCTTTCCCAAATTCGGTACACAGGTTCCCCTTGGGGTCTAGTTGTGCAAGATACCTTTTCTGGTCCGATTCGAAAATCCAATATGGCCACCAGGCAGCCATCTTGGATTTCCCCATGAAACCTTGTTATCGCGATTTTTCAGGAACTACTGGATCTTTCTCAAATTTGGTACACAGGTTCCCCTTGGGGTCTAGTTGTGCATGATACCTTTTCTGGTCCGATTCGAAAATCCAATATGGCCACCAGGCAGCCATCTTGGATTTCCCCATGAAACATTGTTATCGTCATTTCTCAGGAAGTACTGCATGGATCTTTCTCAAATTTGGTACACAGGTTCCCCTTCGGGTCCAGTTGTGCAAGATACCTTTTCTGGTCCGATTCGAAAATCCAATATGGCCACCAGGCAGCCATCTTGGATTTCCCCATGAAACCTTGTTATCGCGATTTCTCAGGAACTACTGCATGGATCTTTCTCAAATTTGGTACACAGGTTCCCCTTAGGGTCTGATTGTGCAAGATACCTTTTTCGGTCCGAACCGAAAATTCAATATGGCCACCAGGCGGCCATCTTGGATTTCCCCATGAAACTTTGTTATTGGTACACAGGTTCCCCTTGTCGTCTAGTTGTGCAAGATACCTTTTCTGGTCCGATTCGAAAATCCAATATGGCCAACAGGCGGCCATATTGGATTTTCCCATGCAACTTTATCGTGATTTCTCAGGAAGTACTGCAGGGATCTTTCTCAAATTTGGTACATAGGTTCCCCTTGGGGTCTAGTTGTGCAAAATACCTTATGCGGTCCGATCGAAAATCCAATATGGCCACCAGGCGCCCATCATGGATTTCCCAATAAAACTTTGTTATCGTGATTTCTCAAGAAGTGCTGCTTGGATCTTCCTCAAATTTGATACACAGATTTCCCTTGCTCCCCAGTTGTGCAAGATACCGTTTTGGTTCAATTCAAAAATCCAATATTGACACCATGTGACCATCTTGAATTTCCCCTTGAAACATAGTTATCGTGAATTCTCAGGAAATATTTCATGGATCTTTCTGAAATTTGGTGCACAGGTCCCACATGGGGCCTAGTTGTGCAAGATACCTTTTTGATCCGATTCGAAAATCCAAGTTACGCTTCAAGTTAATACGGTATTCCCGAGTTGTGACGTTGCATCACAAGAGTCGGCGGATCAAACGATGTGGCGTATTCTATATATTGACTATAGAGAATAGCCATACCTTCACCTTTAAATGAAAAGTATTTCTTCAAATTTTAAATCAGTTTTCTTTAGTCCATGGATTTGCAAGTGAACCTTTCGTCTGCCGGCGGGTCGGCTACATGAAAGGACGTCACTCTTGTGACACAACGTCAAAACTCGACAACTGTAGACTACTGCATGTTTGGATCCAAGGGAGATAATCAGGATTCAGACACTTTCGAAGTTTCAACATTACTGCGCGGACCGGATCCCTTCAGTATTAAGTATTGTACCATCTTACTATTTTCGAGCATGGTATCTTAAAAGAGATATCTCAAACTAGCCCAGTAAACAGAACAGAATTAGCATTCGTTCCTAATTACAGAATCTTAAGTATGTTTCATAGCTCATGCCAAAGTGTCAAAGAGATTTGTCTTCGCTTCCAGTACCCAATGATGACACGTGCAAAAAAATAAATAAAATAAAAATACTACAAAATGAAGACGAAGTATCCTCCGTACATATACATTCACTTTCAGATTAACTGTGCTCATTTCTCTTGTACTATAACAACCGACATAACAACAGTTTCTAAAAATTTTGAAACTCCTGAAACTTAGAAAGATTATATCTTGGTGTTTTCCAGTCTCCCTTTTTCGATCTTTTTCGCTCAGATTCGAAATTCTGTAAGCAAAATTACAAATCAATCGTTCGTTCTTAGTGACAATGGACAAAAAGATCCTCTTGTTATTAGCTTACAATTATCGGACAATGGTGGGCGCCAAGATCCTTCAGGATCTCTCGTTAAATAATCAGAAATCAAATGTTTGCCAGTAGGTAAAGTACTACGAGTGTAACATTTTCATAGCTTCACCTATATTATACCACTTCTTAATTTTCAATACAACACACTACACAGAATTTTATGTACAAATTCGTTCTTATATAACATAGGAAAACGAAATGACAATCTTTGTTCTTACTGCAATATAGAAAAAGAAAGTATAGAACATCTGTTGATTTTTTGTCCAAAAGTTAAGAAACTGTGGTCTGATTTGCAGAGATGGCTGAATGACACAGTAAAAATTAAGTGTGATCTGACAAATGAAAAAATAATATGTGGCTGGGATAGGCAGCAGTACCTGTTGAATACCCTGATGCTGATTGCGAAAAGATATATCTATACTAATAAATTCAAAAACTCAACACTTCATATTAATATCTTAGTTCATAAGTTTCAAGATCAATATAAAATCGAAAAGTTTATCGCAAATACTACATTTACGACGGAAAAATTCTTTAATAAATGGCATATTCTGGAAAACTACTTCAGAGCTTAACGCACACAACTTGGGTTACAACTGGTTGGCTAGGTTACTTGACACATGTGGCGCTTATGGTCAAAATTGTGCTTATACAACAGCAAGTGAATTTTTTTCAAGCGAGTACTTAGATTATGTATGTAAATTATTTTTTTTATGTATTTACTGTTAAATATAATATATGTATAATGGTACATGTTGTAACAGGATTGGAAAAAGATGAATAAAAAAAAAAAAAAAAAAAAAAAAAATATATATTATACCACTAATTTTCCAGTTTCACGCGATGGAGTGCTGTACTGAGAAATTTTATCATCGTGCTGTCGAAAATAATCATAAATGTCGCAATGCGACTTACGGTTCCTACAATTTTCACGTAGGCTCAACATTCTCCATCTTTTACCAAGTAAAGACAGATTTCTCAATTTGATGATTATCTCATCGTTTACCCTTGTATTTCCAGATATCAACGAATGTGTAACAAACCGTGGTATATGTGGTCGAAACAGCTGTCAAAATACAATAGGCTCTTATATTTGTTTGTGCTCAAGACCGGGATACCGCAAGGTCAACAACAAATGCTTAGGTAAGTGCCGAAATTCTGTATAAATGAATATTTTTGATTGGCGGATTGTAACATCATAATTATTTTTAAGAACTAAATTGTCCTTACCGTGAATTGATTAAACCCTTTCTCGATTGAATCCCGTCCTCGTCACCAACATTGGTGTCCATTACATGCACATTGCTATTGAGAAATGTTGTTAAAAAATTAGCAGTTTGGCCATACCCAAAACTGAAAAACGTGTATACAGTGGAATCCGCTTAATGGCAATGCGTAATTGAAAATTTTGCTTAATCGAATGGGTTGTCAAATGACAAATCCGTCATTGTCCCCATACCTAGGCCTGATTGAAGGGTAGTCTGGATAAAAGCATAAAATGTTCCTGGATTAAGGGTATGTAATTAAGACGTCAACACTTCAACTATTCCCCCAATCCCCCCGGAGAGAACATTCAGAAATATAAAACAATTGCTCAGTTCCACAGATTACACGACAATATAATGTACCGCGGCTATCTTTATGTGCCAAACAATATGCTTTATATGGGCTATGGCGTTCAACTGAAGGTTGAGGGTAAAAATGGTACACGATAGGAGAAACCCAGCAGACTCAACACCTCTACATACAGTTAGGCTAAGGATTTTGACGATCAAATATTGGGCTAAGCTCTTCCCCAATTTGCAAGTACAGGGTATGCATCCGCGCCATCCCGAAAACAAACCCAGCCTAATGTGAGCACATACCAGCGGTAAATGCAGTGTTCACATGAGACGATGGAGAAGGGGTGCGTAGCAATCGGAAAAATTGTACACTCCCAAGTTGAGATGGACAAATTTAACTAGCAGACTCGAATGAATCAAAAAGACAAGCCGATGAGCTGTATGATATACATCACCCTCTTATTCATACGAGAAACGTCCAGAACAGATACGGAGAACAACATTCTAAATATCGTGTTATTCTACCGTATTAGTCGCCATGGCCAGAAGGATCGGTATCGGATATCATATTGAAATTCCAAGCCACGGGTGACACGACTATCTAATCGTGGATTCATTATTCGGATGTTTGCGAGACGAAACTATTGGATCGGCAGAAAAGAGCGCTCTAATTCAAAATTTCAATGCGACTTCAGTGACAGAACGATATACATGTAAACCTTAATTCCCCCTCTCTCTCTCTACATGTATATTCAATATATACGCAGAAGAAGTGACGATAAACGGTTATGAATACAGAGAATATGAAAAGTGAACTTACTGAAATGCCGAAGAAAATGTCTGAATATGTCAGGCAATGATTGGTACAGCTGTGAAGTAGTCTCGAAAATGGGGAGGGGGTGGCTTAATGTCGCACTCGAGGTTGTTTCACTCATATGGTGACAGTCAGTTTGGTTGGTGGAGGAAGCCAGAGTACCCAGTGAGAATTCACCGCCCGTCGGCAAGTAACTGGATCTCGAAAATGGCCTTGAATTGAGTCGATATACAGACCATTCATAATGGACCACTTTCGGAATGATGTTATTATTGTTGCTTTATGAATTGGGTCGTACCTTTATGGATGCTGGAATTATTCCTGGACGACGACTGACTTCTGGATGTCTCGGATCTCATGCTTGTATTTATTCACTTGTGAAGACATTCACTGAAGTTTTCACATTTGATAATGATTTCAATGTACTGATACCGTGTGTGTGCAAATAAAAACATATACTGAAATCGAATCTATGTTTTCTTGAATTATTTACCTTGAGATACGAATATGATTAGTTCTCTGAGCATCTGTCAATGGAGACAATCCAGTCATAATGAACAACAATATGTGTCCGGTTTATCTTTGACACTTATATGATCCCTTATAGATAATGACATGGCAGATCGGTGTATGTATTCCCCTCTCGCAATCCCTCAAGCTTTTAAAAGGTTTACCTAGATAGGATCCCTCCAAATGTTTTCCAGAAGAAGGTATTCTTGTGTCGACGCATCTTGTATTACTGGGTAGTACATGTCATATGTTAGTCAGATCATTTGTCAGAATCGATACACTTATGGTGTAATAAATTCAAATGTCTACTTAAACTGTATGTTGTGGATAATGCCTATGTATGAACCATCAATGGTTTGAATGTCTAGGTACATATATGACTGATAACATTGAATTCTATTATATATAGATCTAACATAATTAACATTCCTATTTGCACTGCCAGTGTACTGTATACAAATACAGCCTTCCCGACTCCCCATTCGCTATAGCATAGCGGTTAATATGTATACCTATATCATATACAGTTCAGTAAATGCAGTTGAGGAATTTGAATAACGTTACTAAGTTGTGTAACGAAATGCACTTCGAGTTTTTCGCTACTGAAAACAATAATATTCCTCTGTGTTGATGTATGTTGTTGTTGATGCTTCAGCACTTCATGATTGCTTATTTTAACGATATCGTAATTCTAGGGTTTTCTGGGAGTTGAATATGCAACATTTACCTAATTTTTTTTGGCGCTAATCTCTCTATCTTAGTTTTCACACAACTGAACGAGAAGTACAGGTATGTACTAGTATATAATTTTCCGTTTTCTTTACTTCGACTTCTCACAGTGTTCTTGTAATTAACCGTATTAAACATTTTCAGTGATGTTTAATTATTTTTTAAGTTCAATGTCTAGTATCGTGTAATAGCCTTATTCAACTGTTGAAATCTTTGTTTGAAGAGTCCTACAGAAGATATCATGATAAATTCCAGCAAAACACCAATAACGTTACTCAATTTCGTAGTTTACTGGGCTGATATAGGCAGAAATACTTTGAAATGCTCTTGGTTTCTAGTAAAACATCATCATCTAGGAATAATTAATATCCACGCCTCGGAACTGGAAAGTATATTTCTGATTGATTTAGACCTTTGACTTTTATAATGTGTTCATATCCTGGATGAATGACATCTAGGAGATCTAGTCGTTTCATGTAGGTTTCTCAACGCATCTCGTATTGCTGGGTAGAACAATTTATCTAATATAATTTCTGGATATAATTTATCGCGTACCGGGCGGAAATTCTGGACATCGGACTCAAATGAAGTCCATATAGGTCAATGATAAATCTGATAAACGATAAAAATATAGGTTAAACATTAATACACAGAATTAATATCCAGAATTAATTAAGACCCAATTTCGTAGTCCTCCATTAAACTGTGGAATCATTGACTACGACACAAATCTGCTTGTCAATCGTTTTGACTAAACGTGATCACCAGAGGGAACTATATTACTTTACTACCTTCTATTGAAGGGTGAGAGGCTGACAAGGCTGAATGGCATAAGCTGATAGTGCGGTATGCTCTGCTCTAATCATATATATGGGAGTGAACATATCTGCTATATCGGATTGAAATGAACCAACCGATCGTTCATTACACCAGCTAGTCCACCTGTCCCAGACCTACCATGCAGCAGAGAGCACTGAGGCAGCTCATTCTGAAATGCTTGTTGCTATGACATTTCTTTAGAATCCTTTCAAATCGCTAGCTATAATGAGATGGTTCAGAAGGAGAAGATTCGATAATTTCGCTATAGGTGACAACAGGACATCCACTGTTGTTGGGAGGAGAAAGGGAGACTCCACAATTCGACTCCATGGTTGGGCTTGCAATTACAAGCGTCTAGTCCGTCATTCATAATCCAGCCGTCGTCCATTAGAGAATATCCGCGTCCATAATCCAAAGACCTATTCCATATTCCATACAACAGTATTAGCACCAAATTCAAAAAGACAATCATAGTATACATAAACATAGGCTTGTTTCCTGCAAGAGAGTAGCGGTCAACAGTTTTCAATGATGCCGGCAAGACATCATGATGTTCCAAAAATATCAAATCCGTATCGCTGATCAGTATTCTTAATCCATAATAATTGCAAGACTGTGGTCACTATTTCTAGCCCCCTTTCTTCGTAGACATCGACCAATCACGGAGAATTAGGGAAAAGCATATGCTTTCAGCTTGCCTCAGTTCAGGAGAACGGAATCTGTCGCCAAGGCACATGCGTGTGGCCTCTAAACCACATAATTCTGAACCTGGGCTGTGAGTCTGGAGGCGACTAGATCCACTTCCCGCTGGTCAAACACAGACTGAATCTGTTGAAATAGAATCGGGTTCAGTTGGCAGTCACTTGTATTTGACACATGTCGGTATTTCCAATCGGCGATATGATTGGCCTTACCCGCAATATGTTCCGACTTTATCGTAATGCACTTTGGGAGACTGAACCACATTGCTTGTTGACATGCGCCATTGTCGAAATATTGTCGGATTTGGCATGGACTGCTACACTTGAGTTGTTCTTTGTCAAGGTTCTGGCCTCCAGAGACACTGCCATCATCTGCTGGATGTTTATTTGCATTTTGGTCTCTTCCGGGGGCCAAGGGTCCCCTGTTCTTGTCGAGTTGCAAGTCTCACCTTGTTTCGATGCATAAGTCAACAATTTTTTTTCATTCCTGTGTTGGTGATTGTCTCTCAACCAGAACAACTCCTGTCGACATTATCTGTGTTTGGTGTGTCAACACAGCACGAGTTTGCTTCATTTGTAGGTGTCTCGGGAGCAGCCGACCTAGTATTTAAAGGAAAAGTTCGGGTTTGGTTGCCTTTGATACATATTAAAACAACTCACCAAATAGAACCGAAAAGATATTTTTCTCATTTTTAAACTTTTTTCAAGGAGTACACATCATTTTAAAACCGCGAACTCGCAGTCCCCAGAGTGCCGCCATTGTACTGTATCAAGAAGGCGGATATGACGTAGGGTCAAGGCATGGAGCTCTTCTGTCTGTTCGGGTAATCTATGTGCACGCACCACGGAGCTCTTCGGACGATTTGGATAAAGTAAATTTAGTGAAATCATATCGACGAGCGGCAGTTGCGATCCCAGCGGTGAAAGCGACGAGGAAGCTGCGTTTGGTCTTCAGGGCTACCAATTCGCTCAGATACGGAAGATCAGAGCAGCGGGGATGATAGCAGCTCTAGTAGCGAGACAGGCGACGCAGAAGCCCACATGGGAAATTTCGTACGTGCACACGCTGCTCTCATCGACGGCTTACGGGAGAGATCGAGTGTCTTTGCTGTTGGGAGAGCGAACAAAGCTGCGCTCTGGCAACTAAAAATGAAAATGGTATGAGCTATTTAGTATTTAAAGTAATTCTTGCCAATTTTTACTAATAAAACTGCAATTTTCACTTTAACACACGCAGCCCCATGTTCTGCCTCTAGCTTACGTCACGCTGTTTTACGTACTTTTACTCCTATTGGCTAAAATAGGTCACGTGACAATACAATGGCGCTTTCCTGGAGTTTGGTAAATTTGATAGTATCACAGCATTTGGTTAACCATTTCTGCGTTAAAATAAATTCGAAAAATAAAAAATAAAAATACAGTTGAATACCATTTGACTAGCTCTTTCAGTTGAAATATAGCTTTACCATACCCGAGCCTTTCCTTTAACTGTGCCAGTTTTAACTGTGGGAGTAGCAATTTCACCTCCACTGAGTCTGTCAGAAAGCCCAAAAATTCGAGAGACTCAATAGTGACCTTTCCTGTTATTACGAACCCCAACCTCTGTAAAAGGAAGATGAGAGAATCTCGGCCTCTCTCTAGGTCCTCCTGGGATCTGACTAACTGAAGGGTGTCGTCCAGGAAAGAATTAATCCTAGCTGCCTCATTAGAGCTATGACAGGTATAAGAAGTTTCGTGAAAACTAGCGGCACCGGACCGAGACCAATGTTATACACTTAGTGTTATCTTCTAGTGACATTCCTGCACTGAAGTAAGCATCCTTTAGATCCAATTTGCACAGGAGGCCGCCCTTTTTATTATGTCTTTTATCAGGGAAATGCACTTCATTTTGAAGTCGTGGTAGCTGACGTAACTGTTCAGACTTTTTGGGTTGATCACAGGTCGGTGTATCCTTCCATTTTTGTCTACAAAATACAAGTGATTTAGCAAGGTCCCAAGTTTGGATTTTGGAGGAGGGGAGACAACTCTAGCTTGATAATCTCTGGAAATATCATCATCACTCTATATATTTTGTCTGCTGTGCATACTACACAGGGATGTTTCTGGCAGGGCCTACGTTTTTAAACAGGGAAAGTTTCCCTGTTTCTTGCAATGCTAGACGAATTGGCTTATGGGTAATTTCAGAGGTGCCATCTACCCAAGCGGTATGGTTTTCATTACAGCACCCCTGCGCAAAATGATAGAATGACTGAAATTTTTGCATCAGTCCATTTATTGAACGCGATATGAAGTAGTTCGATCTAGTTTCGAATAATTTCTCTGAATTGATCTCACAACGTACCGTTTCTCGGTGCAGCTATTGCAGAATATGTCAGTTTCGTTTCCTGGACAAAACTTCTGCTGATATATTGTCAGATTTTCTTCAAACGATTGTGGTTTGTCCGTAAACTGGTGAATATGGCACAAGTCGTAGTCACGGAATATACCGACTTTATTTTGGTTACTCGATGACTCGCATAGCAAATAAAATACACCGAACTCACTGAAGTCGAGTTTCAAGGTCGGTTGCGAAAGCGCACTGCCAAAATTATAGTGCAGTCCAGAAGAGAAGAGTTTGAAAGAGGATCGAGGAGAGGAGGCCATATTTTTTAGTCTGTAGTGTTTTGATCGACTGTGTGAAGTTCTGCGAGTGTGACATTCTAACAGCTCGAATTATGTACAACTATGAGCCAAACTTTTAGTATGCTTAGGAAAATGTAATCCTACAAGTCATACTGAAGTTTCAGATTTTTTGCGAACTTGGTTTGACAGAAAATAATGAAAAACCGAGATGGTTCCATACACTCCAATGTTGAAGCTTCATCGGTGGTGGGGGATATACCTATTGTTGTTTTTGCAACTCACGAAGAAGGCGTATAGGCTAATTAGATTATTGTCAATTACCACACAAATAAAAGAATCTGATTCGGATTCTGTGACTTATTCTTGTACACGTCTAGAATAACAATATCATTGAACATTGACTTCAGTGCAGATGAATACATAAAATATGAACGAATTCCGCTATGCATTCTGAACTACCATGTTTAGTATACGATTCGGACACCTCGGCAATATTGTACGTTTACCTTTATCGGGAAAGGGTAAACCCATTGGATAGTCAAACAATTGCGATAGCAGTGCCGGATTCAAATATACAAGTCTGGGTATGCCATTGCATGCAAAGGTAAAACAGACTTTCTGTGCAGACAACGCCGTAGAACGTTGTCGAGCACTCCCATAATGACGTCGGTCAGCTTCATATATTGTCTTAGATTCAACGGAAGTGAGATTAATCAGCTTGAAACACAGGCGCTCAAAACAAGAGTTTTGCGGGGTGTGGACGGTGGTATTACGGCGAAGTGTCGAAATATGGGGTCCCTATATATAATCCCATGTTTTATATAAAAATACACCAAGGTCTGCAACGCACTTTGGGTGAATCGAGAAATAAACGGTTTACCTCCAAACAAAATACATCAGCATATTTTACAAGTGTCGCTCTATATATTCTCGTCGTCAAATTAGTAAATTTGTGCATTTTTTACCTTTGCCGGGCGATTCAAAATCTAACGTAACTGTCCATCCATTCCGGCACACCAAGATTATGGCGGGCTTCGTTCTCAATTCTGATACAAACCCACATGACCACGGGGTTACGGAGTATGATAGTACTGGTACACTATTCACATGATTTCAGTATTGGAACTGTAATTATAGCAAATTGATTTGACTGGTATGCTGCCTGCGCCAGCTATTCGATATCCATATAACCACATAGTAACAATGTAGCAGCCATTTGATAGTGACAATAATCCAAATAATGTGAAAAACATATTAAAGTGAAACAAAACATCAACCTAAAAATAAATGAATAAAAAAAATGAAAATGAACCCTATCTGGCCTGGGCTTTTTGGGACCTGTTCAGGACTGGGGCGGGGGGGCGAAATGGCCTCCCCTAATTATTTTTCTTACCCCTTGAGCTAGGGGGCTGAAACTTACCACACTATACCCTTGGGTCAAGCTCTACCAGAAAATGTCAAAAATCCAAGATGGCCGCTTTGATGACGTCACAGTGACGTCATTTTCAAAAACGGCATTTTTTGGTCGATTTTTCGGTCAGATTTTCCGAATTTTTATTTATGCAATTTCTCCGCAAAAACTGCATGATAAATTAGTACATATTAATGTGATGTGAAATAAAATAGTTTTTGCCCACTTTTCATCGCGGAAAAGCAGAAATTTTGAAGATATGATAAAAACATCACTTTTCTGGTGCCCCACGTGGCTGCCATCTTGAATTTACCCCTGATCCTCTGCTCGGAGGGTTATGCAAATAGACTCAAAATGACCAAAATATGATAAACTATAAAGTCAGGGAGTTTCAGCTCTTTATGTCGTTCCGAAGATACTGCAGAAAGTTTGATAAGGGGGGAAGGGGGGGGGGGCATTTTGCCCCCTCCACCCCAGGCAAGGTAGATTTAAAGCCCCACCGGCCCCCCCTTCACCCCAGGCAAGGTAGATTTAAAGTGCCGGCATTAGGCAGCACAATATGTATGCTAAATTCCGGAATTCTATAACTGATATACCAGATAAAAACATATTCCGGTATACTGTAACTATTATAGCTAATTACACCAGACACAACATATTCTCCGGAATGTTAGCACATATTATGAACTATTTACTACTATTGAGGATTGTGATTATAATATTATAATGATGCAATACAATAACTTATGTCTTCAGAAAGTTCATGCTTATGTTTTTTTGTTAGTGATGGGGTAATTCGTGTATTTCGCAGCATTGTGAGAGCACAAACTTCAATATGTATGTATCCATTTTGGTAGAGGCAGTAAGTCTTCCAAGCAAAACGTTTTGTCCCTGAGTCAGGATACTTACATCCTGCCAAAGTTGATTTAAGTTTGGAAGACGGCTTTCCCAAACTTGCTTAATCTTTGGACAATCAAACAGTGCATGCAAAGGGGTATCTACTTGATTAATACAATTATCACAGTTTGGAGTTGTTTTGATTTTTGACCGAAATATAAATTGGTCAGAGGAATAAATATCATGAAATAATTTAAAATTCAACTGTTCACCTTATTTTCCAATGGAAGTTTGTAGACGAGACCAAGATTATTGACTACATGTCCATCTGGTGATTTGTTTGTCATTAAGTTATTGAAGAAACGAGATTTTGTAGGACAGGTTGCTAGTGTTCTTTCGTTTGAATCTGTAGGAATATTACAGCATTTCTAACTATATGATTTGAGATAAATGTGTCACTGAATTAGTGGAGAAATAAGCCTGTTTTCAGGTTTAAGACACATTAACCTTATTTTCCACAGTCAATTGCTTTTTGATTACGTCAGCTTTTGCTGGCGAAATCCTGTGAAACACAATCTCCATTTCTTCATTCTCCTCCAGACTTATTTAGAGTCTTAACTTTTCAATTCCCATCAAATCTGATCAGGTTAATCATGGGGCCACGCAGATTGAGGTCAGTAGGTCAATGGTGATGTTTACTGGCCTAACACTCATCGAGTTCATTTTATCTTCTTTGAGAGAGAGAGAGACAGTGAGACATGCCAGGCACTGAAAAGTTGAATAGGTCAATGGCACGGTGACCCCGAACGCGAAGTTATTGAAAACATTGTGCTATTACTGCAGTCCGAAGATGTGGATTGTCATCAACCTTCAGAAATACGTCATACTTACATCTTCATACATAAGCCGACTTTTCCGTTCGCACTTCGAAGTAGCCATGATACACCAGCCCACCGCCTCTGTTTAAAAGAATTTAAATTTAAATTTTACACGAAACATCATTGACCTAGAATCTATTTCAGTTTCCAAATGAGTCATATGAGTGGTTATTGATTGGCTGTCCTTTTTATCTGGTCACCTCTACCGCTATACTAGGACAAATGACTTAACTACTGCGAGAATACGTCACCCTGCACACAGTCGTTGGGTAGGTTTGGATTGGCTCGTCTCTGGTTTGCAGATGAAATTTACACCTCAGATTGCTTTGGGTGGTACGATCTATCGAAGTGTGGACGGAGATATCGACTAGTGTATGGCGAAGCGTTCTTGTGGCAAGCAATATTCTAATGAGGCCGGAATGTCAAGGTCACCGGGGATAAAAAACAAACATCACCAAACCATTGAAAATCACATTTTCATGAATGGATGTCTTAGTGGGGTGCGATGAGTTGGGTTCCAAGATCGATGTTAAAAGGTCAACAAGATCATAAGTATAAGCTCCAGCCTCATGCAGGAGCACACTGTACTGTCCAACCGTTAAATCTGACAGCCCATTTTTCAGTTCGACAATACTATTAAACAGTCAATAATGTATATATCTGGTTCTTTTGTGTGGGATATCAGTCCTTTGAAGATTTTAATCCTATTTTAAGATGTCTTGATACTTTGTTGGGAAACGCAGCCGGCTTTGAAACATTAAAACTCATCGTGTTATTGCCATTAGCCCATGGAAATGAGCAACCCCCCTCACTGGGGCATTGTAATACCCCAGCCACCAGACAGATTTTCAGACAGGATTTCCGCTCAAGCAGCACACCGCCGGAAGTGACATCATATATAGTAAAATCGATGTTTGTCGAACATTCCGATTACGTTTTTCAATTCTTCATAATACCTCTGCTGACCTGGCGTTAAAACTAATGACCTAGAGTTTTTTTTATTTTTCCAGTTTATATAGGTAAAACAGAACGAGATGTTCGGTCGGATTCAAACTGAACCGTGTGTGCGTGCTTTTTTTTCACTATACGTCACCTTTCGCTATTGGGGACAGGGGTAAAATGGAGTGAGTCTGTGAAACGGAGCGGGTATTGTGGGAAGGTTGGGAAATGAGACACCATCGAAAAACACAGTAGTTAGGTTAATTGTACATACCCCGCAATTCATTTTCTGGTGGATGTATATCAGGGTGCGGCATTAGTAGATTTACTCCAAATCCAAGAGCAAAATGGATGTATATTTCGAATGGTTTTTCAAATTCCCTGCGACAACAGCATACTAAACAACTGAAAGCCATTCATCTTTAGAATAATACGATGCACACCGATTCTCGCCAGATCACCGAAATTAAGCAACGTTGAACCAGGCCAATACTTGAATGGGTGACCGTGTGCAGAACTGACTGGGCTGATCATTGTCCAGGATAACAGGAACTGTGGACACTCTCGTGTTCTAGCACATGCAGTCATCGTCGTGATAGGACTAAAAAATGTTGAAAACGGCGTTGAATCCTAATTACTCACTCAATCTAATTGTGTTATAGAGGGACTACAAAAATCGGGTCGACTGACGCTAATTAATTTAAAACGCATATTACACCTTTTGTGGTTTTGAAAAGGAAAGAAGACCTTCCTGGACACTATGGGCTACATCATTGAAAGGAAATTGAATCGTTTATTTTGTCATGTTTCAATGAATTCTTGGTGGCCATTGCCTTTGACCTTTTGATCTCAGTTTTGGTACCAGACTCATCGCTTCCCACTAATACATTCAATCAAAAATGTGATTTAATAATTCCCTGGCTGTTGGTCCTGAATGATTTCTATCGGTTTCTTGTCTGTTGTCAGCTCTCGAGATTTCTGAATTCCTAATTTCAAATTCACATCTCACTGGAGTAATATCATAGACAATTTTACCAATGATTTCCTGTTTCAAGATCGATACTGACGTGATCTTATAACTTCATTTTCGGACCTGGTATATCGACTCCCACTAATTTATCCGCTCAAAAATAGTTTTATTTCCAATGAATTCCTGAATCTGTTTGGGTCATTGTGACCTTCACCGTTGACCCCAGTTTTGCTTTGCGACACAGTCTTCATTTCATATATGCAATCGCAAAAATTGCCACGATTTTCTTATCTTAGGCCTAGCTGACCTTGACCTCAATTTCATTGCGCGACATCTGCGTGACCCCATAGCTATTCTGTCAAAATTTGTGAGAAATAGATCAATTTGCTAAAAAAAACTTATAAACTCAATAACAAAAGTCAGGATGAGAAGGAAGAGGAAGAGACTGTGCATTTAATAGGGTTTAGTCAGTAAAAGCTGACGTTGCCCAAAATAACAAGTCTTTGTTAGCGAATTGGGTCCTTGTCTGTATTGACCCTGTGTGATAACAAACAGAGAAGACTAACAGCTCATGGTGACTTATGCAATATCCCGTTGACCTACTTACTTCTCAACCACTAAAGTTTACAACGTTGAACAAGAGCTTCTTGGTACCTTGAGATACATCATTGAGAAGAAATCTACGAGTGTTTCATGTTTGACTGAGTTGCTGGTGATCAGTGACCTTAACCGTTCACCTCAATATTGGTAACCCACGCATCGTTTCCACGAATTCATCGATTCACAAAAATGTGATTGTCAATGGTCTTCAATTTCTTTTTATTTCTATGGCATTGACCTTTGACCTTCTGATCTCAGTAAGTTTCTAGCTTGCTATAAGGTTGAGGTGTTCCTGAAGTTTTACCACAATACATAACGTTTGACTGGAGTAATAGCACAGCCAATATTTTCAATAATTTCTTGAGTTGGATGTCACAATGACTTTGATATTTGACCTGTTCACCGCAATGTCATTACCTGGCATATCCTCTGATGTATCCACTCAAAGTAATCTTGATCTTTAAAACATAATTTTGTTTTGCGACACATCGTCTTCCCCACGACTAAAAAATTCGATTTTTAACATTTTCTGACATTTAGGTGACGGCGACCCTGACGTCTGGCCTCAATTTTGGTACGCGAAATCTGCTTGACGTCATAGTTATCCTGCCGAAATCTGAGAAAAATGTTGCAATGTGCTGAAAGTTAAGCAACTAAATAATGAAAGTCTGGAGGAAAAGAAGAAGCAGAATGTGTATTTCAGAGGCTTCACCAGCTCTTACCGACGTAGCTCGAAAATGCATTTGCGTATTTTCTTTCTTAGGTCCTTAATAATTGTATCCTAATTCCATAGCTACATAGAGGAAACCTTGAATATCATATATTATCATCGCCCACACCATAATGTGGCGCAATCATGATCTTTTCTATTTAATGCTGAACCCGCAAAATGTCATAACCTGAATAGAACAAAACGTATCCGGCTTTATTTGACTCATAGAATTTCGTTTGGTCGTTTCTCCGTAATATAACCATTACACAGGTCACCCATGGTGTATTGCAAATTCCGCATAATTTGATACACACCGGAAGGTGACCTCATTTTTCAGGATTAGGTCGAAAAAGGCGGAGTTTCACACTCGAACTCAGATGACGTCATACCACTCGACACTGTCTGCCCAGTATTGGCTCGTGTCATCACGTAACTATTACATTTTCAGGATACAAATTTGATGCATATTGAAACTTTGGGCTGAAAAAAACACACAATATATATATATATATATATATATATATATATGTATTAACGAAATTAAGTTCTGCAATTACATTGTTACGATATATTACCTGTTGAAATTAGCGAACGAATAACTGCCCTTACTGTCCAGAAGTGTCTTTGAAGTAACTTTGAAGTAACTTTAAAGTGTGGCCATATTTTAACCTTGAAGTGCAAGGCTCAGAGTCAGAAGTGTGCTTGCAGTGTGGGTATTGTTTAGTAGCAATGCCATGTAAGGGCATTGAAGTCACAATGAAGTCACTTGGAAGTACTTTTGATGTGTGCCTCAAATATGTTAATTAAGTACTGCAAAGGCACTTCATCGACACTTCCACAGAGGGTAACCTTCATAGGCACCACTGAAGTGCTCTTGGAGTACCTAATTAGAATATTTGAGGCACTTCAATGTCCTTATATGGCAAGGCACTTCATCCACTCTTATACAGAAGGATACCTTTCATATGCACCTCTGAAGTGCTCTTGAAGTACCTTATTAGTATCATAGCAAATCCGTGTAATGAAAGGTATGTAGCCACGAGATATTTACTTTCCCGGAAAAGAAGACACAAGTATATATTTGAGCACAGAACGTTTTATTTAGAGAAAACACCGAGAGTGAGACAAAACAGTACATCATAAAATATTTACAATAAATCTGATGGTTCTTAGCAAGAAACGTGTAGTTTATATAACCGCTAGCACAAATCCTTGAGACAAAATACAGCACAGTACTATATATGTATGTATTTACATGTAGTCTTTGGTATTAGTATTATTCAATGGTGACAGTGTTCATGTCCAACTTGAACTTGAAGCAGCAGATCTTTCGAAGGATAGTTCGCTTTAGTTGCCCTGAGGTCCACTTGGACGTAATCCAACCTTTGCTGAAACCCACCAGTCTGAATTGTGGACTTCTTGGCCTGTGGCGATAAAATACACGCATACATGTATAATTAGATCAGTTGTATATATGGTTCCATATGACATGCAATCCATTTTTTTTAATACACTCAAGATGATTCAATAGGTTGAGCACCATAAAGGGTAAAGAATGGAACACATCAGTACGATTTACAAAAGATTTATGAAGATGTCTATTATCCTTTCTTTACTACTCCATGATATACAACAAGGGAGATAAACAGTTTGTGTGACGTTCTAACCAATACACACTATGAAGAAATCAACCATACCTAGGTGTGCTCATTAAATTTCCCATCAGTCGAGTGGCTGCTTGAAGTGAGCCGAGTTCCTTGTAGCATCTGTATTCTGGAATATAAAAGTATACAATGTAAGAAGCCATTAGAATTGAAGAGAAACAATCATGTGAATTTTTATAATTTGTCTTTGTTAATTTCTGGTTCAACTAAATCTCCATACAGGGTTTCAAATAACAAATAAATGCTTATTAACTACAAATTGTATTCTTAAATTTTTGAAATGAAATAAATGTATGAAATGAAATTTCTCAAGATGTGGGTAGAAATGTACAATTGAAGTGTGTGAAGATCCTTAGCTTTGGTATATGAATAGTGCAATCAATAGACAAGGAAAATATAGCCTGTTATAATGATGAAAAGTCTAATCATAATTGATTATACTTTTTCTGATTACAGCTAAAAATAGGTTATGCTAACATTTTATTATCAATATATTTTAAAACATATTTCTTAACCATTTTGTCAAAAATCTGGTATGGAAATATTCTACAATCTTCTGCAAGGAACAAAAATCAATAAATTTTATAAATCAATAAACAGTTAAAAACAACAAGATAATTTATTTAAAGCTACCATCCCCCCAACCAGTTAAATCCACATGTTTTGACATGAACAGGAAGTATACAAGCAGTTTTGTGATAAAAATATCTCACCCTCAGGGGATTTCCTCCAGGGGTGCATGCCAATCTTCATATGAGGTCCCCAAGCCTGAGGTTTCCAAGCTGACAATTCACACAATCATAACAATGGCAATTCACACTGCCTTGAAGAACCTGGGTAGATCTGAAAGTGATATATTGAGACAGGGATATGGATATTTCTTTGTGAAAGCCATGCTATATGACCCATTAAATTTGACTGCAATTATAAGGTGAAGTACATTATTACAACCTGCAGTCCATATAGCAATATTTATTGAGGCCAATACCAATTTTTTGATATGCCAAGTATGTCATGGGAACTTGTTGATAATAATACATGTAGCTGATACTCCCGGGTCTACATCACTGTTCAGCTCAGTTCTTTGCTTATTAAGTTATGAAAAACAGAAAAATTATAGTTATATTTATAATTTACTTACCATATCACTAGCTGCACTCATCACCATCTGCAATACAGTTCTTCAAACCTCCATAGTTCTAGCTTAACAAACAAATCCACCTGATTTTTGCAGTTGGAGGTATGATAGCCTGGCAGTTGAAGTCAGCCATTTTGTTTGATGTCGACTGGTGGCACCCCGGTGTACAATTAAATTTTCAAGGGCAGATAACTCCACCCATTTTGACGAGACAGTTAAGAAGAAAAAGACTATCAGAAACAGAAATTATATATATATTATATTTAAACAAGTGATAATAATGAAGAGGATAATATAAAGTATTCTTTAATGCGCATTTTTTGTTGCTGACATTATGTTATGTTAGAACTGATTCTTCTAAAAATATTTTCCCATTTTGTTCAATTTTACTATAAAATCATGGATTTGGAATGATTATAAAACCTGAATTCAACAAGATTCTTATCTAATATGATACTGTTTTGATAACACTAATATGTGAGAGACTGATATTATTAATATCTTTATTTTATTCAAATAGGAACCCATGGCACTTTAAAAGATCCAAAAATGTTCACAGTTCTGAGTGATATGTCAGTAAACACATGTGAATAGTTTACACAGTTGCAGCTATTTTGAACTGTGAAGTACAAATCTGATGTTTAGTGGTTTCATTGAAATGAGATTTGATGTCACTGAGTGAAATCAAATCAGCCAACTTTAAGCTGGGATATTCCCAGAGCTAATTAATATCATTGAAACTTGTATACATGTAGTTCTAATTTATGATGTTATGTTGCTGTAATAGTTTGTGGGAAAATTCCAATAATCTAGAAATCCTATTGGGTTGAATCTTATAGGATTTTTCAGAATCTTATAGGATTTTCAAAATCTTATATGATTTTTTTCAGAATCTTATAGGATGTTTCAGAATCTTATAGGATATTTTAGAATCTTGTATGATTTTTTAGAATCTTATAGGATTTTTCATAATCTTATAGGATCCTATAAGATATTTTTTGTAAGGGGAATTCCCCCAAGTTATGCTATAAAACTGACAAAGTCCAAGAAGTGTCTTTGAGGAGTACCTTAGATTATGCCGAACAATAACTGAGTCTCAAAAGTGTCCCTGATGTCCCCCAAGTTTTGCTGAAGAACTGACAAAGTCCATGAAGTGTCTTCGAGGAGTATATTGGATTATGCCGAACAAAAACCAAGTCTCAGAAGTGTCTCTGAAGTCCCTCATTTTTTGCTCTGAAATTGACAAAGCCCATAAAGTGTCTTTGAGGAGTCCCTTGGCTACTGCCTTTTTCTAATGAAGTACCTTTGAAGTATGCCAGTATTTTTCTCTGTTGTTGAAGTGCCTTTTCAGTGTACTCTTCAGAGGCACTTCTATGCATACTTCACATGAAGTGTGTCACTTCTGGACAGTAAGGGTGAGCATGATTTGCTATGTTGGTGATAAATGTAAGAGGTGGGAAAAACTAACGACGTCTGGCGACTAAAACGCAAACGGGAAGGTTTCTCTTGGCACCTCACATTCAGACTAGAATACGGAGGATTCTAAGCCGCAGCCTTGGTATCTCAGCCGCGCTTTTGTTGCAGATGTTCATGAGGAAACTACGAAGTAACCACACCGCCCCTAGCACCGGCTTAAGCCGGATTGAGTACATATGGAGCTGTGGTGACAGATCAGCTCAAATAACTCATCTGATGTTGTCGTATGGACATCGAGGGCGTCTGATGGAGTAAACATTGTAAATGGAAGAATACCCAGAAAAAACTAACCTGTAATGCCCGGCGTCGTGCGAGAAATTTCACACAAAGACAACAAACCTACATATATTTGTCAAATGACATGTACAGAGGGCAGGCCTCTGGTAGTAACAGTCCACCAGCAGAATCCCACCATGTACAGATAATTAATTGGTGAAATTAAGTCAAATCCCCCCGCCCCGCTCATTCAAAACGTTCAGCTCCTTAGGCGCATGGACATGAACGTGATCTACTCCCTTAAAGAAATCCTGGGTAATTATTCAGAAATAATTATTTTCCACTGTGACAAAGTATGATATCTCAAACCGAAATTATATTTGCATATAATAATGAGGTGTGTTTATTAGACATTATAGTTTATTGAACTTCATAATGTGGAGTTAAAGAAATATCAAGTTCTTCATGGAGGTTAAACTTTTGCATTGAAAAAAAAATCAGATTTCACACACAAATGATGAATGGTTTTCGAGTAATTATGGGGTCGTGTTCACTTGGTGATGGAAGAGTAATTTCCGTTTATATTTCGTATTTCAGGACTGCTCGTCACAAACACACACATACAACCTATACACATATCCGGATCAAATAGGGAGTATCATAACAAACGGAGGAGTTTCTACAATTTTACATTGAATTTATTGTGGTTTTCTTTTGAGTTTTTTCGCTGTTGAAAAAAATGTTGAAAGGCGGATCCGTATGTATTTTAACTAATTTTTTACCCCTCGGCCATTTTGGCCTCGGGGTATTGTCGTCGCCATGTACGTCCGTACGTCCGTACGTCCGTCCGTACGTCCGTCCGTTACCGCATTTTAGGCAAAACCGCTTGAGACACAACCACCAAATTTTTAACACTTATTTATCTAGTGCTAAACCAGACGCCTATTGAAAGTGGCTCCCCTCGGCCCATGTTTTACAGAGTTCTGCCCCTTTACAGATATATTAATTTCTATCTCTGTCCTATATGCCTGAATGTAACCAGCTATATCTGCAGAACTGTGTTCGGTATAGCTACTATATTTTGGACACTTATTTATATTGTTGTATTCTACAAGCCAACAAAGGATTACTCGCCTCGGCTTATGGAGTTATGCCCCTTTCGGATGTAATAATCTTCGATTTTGTTATCTGTAGCTGAATGTACAAGCTATATCTGTAGATCTGTGTTCGGTACAGCTTATTTGTCTCGGTTCTTATTTACAGAGTGCTAAGTCAGACGCCTATCGAAAGTGGCTCCCCTCGACCCATATTTTACAGAGTTATGCCCCTTTACAGATGTATAATTTTTCTATTTCTGTCCTATATGCCTGAATGTAACTAAGTACCAGTATATCCTGATCATCCCACATAGAACTATCTCTTCCCCAATTCACACTACACATGGGTCTCAACCACTTGGGGAAAGCCGAGGGGTTTTGATTAGATCAATCTCATGTTTTTTGTAGTCAACATTTCTATAAAACAATTTTCCTCATAAATTGCAATTGCAATTGGATATTGTCTATGAGCATAAGAGTTAAATATAACTTTTTTCCAACGGTTTACAAACGCAAGCGACGATGATAATGCATTTGTTCAAAATAATTATGAAATGAAATTAACAAGTCTTAAAATAATTTCAAACTTGTAGCCTTTAGCATTGTGCACGTTTATTCTTATAGGAAAGTTATAATACCCTAGCATACCTTTGCATATGTTTGTAACAAATCCTTACATAGTTAATTCAGTGGGGGCTATATTCCGCATTACCTTATCATATTTATTGCAAGATATCAGAACTGCAAAACGAAAATTAGAATTCAACATTGATCAGCATACATATCAAATAACAGTATATGACTGCAAGACGTAAAACTATATCATGTCTATCGTTGAAAATTATTCAATGCAATCTACATGAAAACCTATTGAATTATCGCCATGTAAGAAAAAGAGACAGCAATTAAGTAGTAGCGATGAAATTGAAGAAAATTAAGCTTAATTACAGGAGGTAATACATGAATAAATTCAGACAAATCTAAGTGAGAACTTAAAAAGATTAAACCGCTGAAATAGGGGTAATAACTACAGGACTAAATGTAGATATATATATGTCAATGTGTGTACTTCTCGAAACATTTACATAAACCTGTACCTATACTACGAAAATAGATCAACAAGAAACTCAACAAATACAGTTCCTCTGGAAAGTAAAGCAATATATGGAGAAATTGATATTCATAGTCCGTCTTCAAGCGTTTCATGACACTTTTGGAAAGACAAATCTGATCTGTTGGAGAGACGAATAATGATAAGTTGGCACAATAAATCAAAACTAAAATGAAAGATGCATACCTAATGGAGATTAACCCATACTTCTAAGGCATTAAGACCCATTGCTTCTCTGCGTAATTTTTGGAGAACTTGAAGGATGTTGCCAAACATATCCGGAAAGATGTTGAAGAGATAATTCAGTTTCGATGCATATACATGTAGTAAATGATGCTTTAAACTTCTTTCGCAAAGAATGAACATGTCGTTTCTATCTTTTTGTCGACTATGATACTACCTGGAAATACGGGGGTTTAAAAGACCTTCATACTATGGGATTGAACGGCCTTTTGCGCTTTTTTATAACCAACTTTCTGAATGATAGACAATTTCAAGTACAACCATCAAGATCAAGGTGTCCCACAAGGCAGTATTTTGTCTACTACTCAACAGCTTAGCTGCAGTTTTGAATAAATCAATTGATGATTTCAACATATCGTGTAATGAAAAATGTATACATAATATTGAGAGAACATTTCAACTTTGTCTGAATAGAATTCAGAAATGGTGTCTAGAAAAGGGTTTCAAGTTCCCTAGAGCTAAGACAAAATGTACACACTTTTGTAGAAAGTATTTCCAGCACAAAGATCCACTACTTATACTAAATGGAACTGAAAACAAGGTAGTAAAATAAGTCAAATTCTTAGAAATACCATTTGATCACCGATTAACGTTCTTATCGCATATAAATTGCTTGAGAGCTAAGTGCACGAAAACTCTTGATTTGTTGAACGTAGTTTTCAGCTATAAGTAGGGAGGAGATCAGCAGACGCTCCTTCATTTATATCGATCACTTGTTCTTTCTAAGCTTGATTATGGTTCTATTATTTACAACGGCACAAGCAATACGTAGAGTTGTATTCATTATTCAACCTCTTGGAATTCGTATGAACCACACATTGTGGCAGCTGGTAATAAGCTTAATCAAATTTTTCCTAACAAGCTCTTGCCAGTTGTTAGCCAGACCACAGGTAGATATTACAATGGAGGTTACGGCAAAACTGGCAACTTTCACTTAGCTGATCTTGCTGGTCGAAAACTGAAAATTCCGTCATTAAGCCATCCGATGTCCGCTTTGATCCACAAGGAATCTTATCCCCAGATACTCGTACCTATAACCTCCAATTGGCTTTCTATTTTGTTTGCTGAGCTAATCCAAAAATATCCGTATATTTAGTTTACGAAGTCAGCTTTGAAATTGATATTTTATTATTATAGTTCAGTATTGAAATTCTGTTTACAACTACAGTTGACAAAAATATCCCTTATTTTCCTGATTTGTTCCTATGTTTATGCCAGGAGGCATATTTTTCCGCGAGAGGGGGTAATTGTCACAGAGTTTATTGACTAATTTATTTTCTGTTATTAATAAGTCATTAGATTGTTTATATTTAATACCTTTAACCTGTCATTTTTAGTATTTCCTCGGTGTAAAATATTTCATAACGTGTCAGAGCTTTGTCTTCTTATAGTTTTAGTTGAGTAAATTTGACTGTTCAATCCTTAATCCATATATCCTTAACTACCTCTGAATAGGCTTTGATTTGTAGCATGTTTCACTATGTACTGTATGTTCACTTGTTCTTTGTATATTTCAGTATTGCTCTGTCTCAACTTCTATTAATCTGTTGTTAGTTACGACGCTACAAATCTACGGGCATTGTGATTTATAGTTGTTGGAATCCCAACTTTAATTATCCAGGGATCCGATTTGGTATACTCGTTCCTGTATGTTTCTATGTTTCACTGTGAGTTATCTATAAACGCTTTTCAAGTTCTACGAGTGACTTCGCCTTCTAAATCATTATTACCGCAACAGACCTTCGTTGCAAAAGCTCTATTGTCAGCTTTAGAAGTCTCAGATTCACTGTTGTGCCTTCAAGCGATTAAAAGTGGAACTTCATCTCCTCTCACGATCTTGAATATTCTTCAGTTATATGCCCGTAGATTTCATCAACAGATTGGTATTATGTTTTTTTGGTTGCCTAGTCACGTTGGCATCAAAGGAAATACAGAAGCTGATGAAATGGCTAAGGCAGCCCTGGATAATGAGGTTGATCCTGTTGGAATCCAATATAGCGATTTCAGACCCTTTATTTGTGCTTATGCGAGGAAGCTGTTTCAATCTTTACGAGATACTGTGGATAATAAGTAACTTCTTGAGTTAAAAAAAACTGTAGGCTATACTCATCTGAGCAACCGGAAACGTTTCGAACAAACCATGATCAGGCGATGTAGAATCGGCTATACACGATTAACTCACGAACAGAACCAGCCTCTTCATGTCACGAAGACCCCACAGTGAAACATATTCTGATAGACTCTATAGATTTTAAGATTGCAAGCGATTCTATTTATCAAGCAGCTACTTTAGATGACCTCTTTAGTCGGGTAGAAGGAGATTGTAATTTAGGTTATTTTAGAGAAATCGCTTTATTGTGTGAATTTTAATGCGTGTACATGTTTCTGATGTACATGTATTGTGTGAATTCCTTCTAGATTGCTAGGCCATCAACTTGTTTTTGTTGGAATACTTAGAATTTTGTTTGATCGTCGCTGTATATCTGAAATATTGCTGAACCCTTAATTCTCTCTCTCTCTCTCTTGAAACTTTTACCAATTGGAACAGGCTGAAAATAGAGTGATCCTTTATAATCTGCATCGAAATTGTGAACAGAATATAAAAACAGAAAAATGCAGATGATACTGTGGCTTTTTCACATTTGTTTCCTTTTCTAAGCCACAAACACGGTTCAGTGCTCAATACACACATCCACGTATTATTTGACGAATTGGGGATTCATAGTTATATGAATTTGTTTCACTGCCTTCTGCTGGGCATATAATGCATTATTTAGAAACATGAAAACAGGTTTATTCTGTAAGTGAGAAATTCCACTAAGAACATATCGAGTAGAGTAATTGCAAAGGACTTTCAGTATGGATCCTCTCCTTTACAATGCAAAAATGGCAACATAACGTCGTCCTTTATTCATTGTGGCATTATTCACTATAACTAGGGATGTCAAGGTGTCCATGAACAGCTACAATGAAAGCGTGACTAGGATACAAATCATTGAAGGGATAACTTTTTTTGGTGTTTTTAGAAATTTGCTCTCAGCATTTTTGTCTGTAGGGTCATATGATTTTTTGCCAGTAGGCCGGCACCGTTTTACATCAATCTTTAATGTTGCGCGTTTAATTCACTGGACTTGAAGGAAACTACAGATAGCCCGAAAGGCTTATCATATTCGGACCTATATCGCCATAAAAATGAAGCGGGCCTCCCCTCTCGTCGACTTTACCAGAAGAGAGATTATTACAATTTTGACATCGTGAACTATCCCTTTCTGGAGAGTTATATTCCAAGCAGTGGGACTTGTATATATATATATGGGAAAAGTGTGACGATTTTAATCATCGTCATAAAATATTATTGCAGAAACTTATGAAACAGAGCTGTACCACCAAGCGTCTCCGCTCAAGGTTTCTCAAAATTGGCATTACGTTTCATAACTTGTATCTAATTTCGCTTAACCCGGGGATAGGGGCCGTATGAAGCAATGTACTTTACACCATTCTCTAGATAACAAATTGAAAAAAATACGAGTTTGAGATGAATCCACATGATCGCTATGTTGAATTTATCCATCATTTTTGTTCCCCGCCGCAACGCGGCCGGGGACGTAAAATGGTTCTTGCTTTTTTGTGTGCGTGAATGCAACATCTGCCTGAAGATGGCGCCACTGGGTCAAAATGGGTCTTGCTTCTTTATGTCCGAGGATGTCCCTTTCGCAAGCGATAACGTCCAAACTCTTGTCTGATTCTCCCGAAATTCGGCATATGCATTCCTTGCGACAAGACATCGGCTACTATTGCATTTCAGCAACATCTACCTGAAGGTGTTGCCACTGGGTCTCGCTTCTTCATGTCCGGTCCTGTCCGTGGATGTCGGTTCAAATTCTTTGCAAGCGATAACTTCCAAACGCTTCTTTGGATTCTCCTGAAATTCCGCATACGCATTCCTCGCGACAAGACGCCGGTTGCTACTGCATTTTAGCAACATCTGTCTGAAGGTGGCGCCACTGATTTTCGCTTTTTCGTGTCCGTTCCAGTTCATGGATGTCAGGATAACTTCCTTTGAAATTTGGCATATACATTCCTTGTAGCCAGACGTTGGTTGGTATTGCGATTCAGCGAGATCCACCTGAAGGTGGCGCCACTGGGTCTTGTTCCAATCTTCTGTGGATGTCTGTGGATGTCCGTGGTTGTCCATTCAAATTATTCATACGCGATAAATTTCAAATGCTTTGTCGAATTTCTTCGATATTTGGCATATACATTCCTTGTGACAAGATGTTGATTGGTATTGCGTTTCAGAAAGATCTGCCTGTAGGTGGCGCCACCAGGGTTCTTTTCGTTCTTTTGCTGCAAGCGATTACTTTGAAACGCTTTGAAATGTCGCTTGGAATTGAGTTTCGTCCACTTGCGCATACAGGTGGCGTCAACTGGTGGCAACTTCTAAATTTGGTTTCCGGGCAATAACTTGAGAACTGCTCATCGAATTCTTCCCAAATTAGGCATGCATACATTGTACCTTGCCATGAGATGTTGCTTGGGATTGCGTTTCATCCACTTCTGCTTACAGGTAACGCCACCTGGTGACAAAATCTTAAATTTGTTTTGGGCTAATAACTTGAGAACTGCATGCTCATCGGATTCTTCTCAAATTTAGCATGCATTTACCATGCCAGATGTTGCATGGGATTGCCTATCACTCGCTTGCACTTACAGGAGGCGCCACCTGGTGGCAAAATCCCAAACTTGTTTCCGGGTAATACCATGATATAAGATGTCGCTTGAGATTGCGTTTCGCCCACTTGCGCCTATAGGTGATGCCACCTGATGTTAAAATCGAAATTTATTTTCGGCAATTAACTTGAGAACTGCTCAACAGAATCTCCTTAAATTTAGCATGCATGTACCATGCCAGGAGATGTTGCGTTTGATTGCCTTTCGCTCACTTGTTCTTACAGGTGGCGCCAACTGGTGGCAAAATACCAAATTTGTTTCCGGGTAATAACTTGAGAACTGCTCGCCAGATTCTTCTTAAATTTGGTATGAATATACCATGAAATAAGATGTTGCTTGGGATTGCGTTCCGCCCACTTTTGCCTCCAGGTGGCACCACCTCGTGTCAAAGTCTAAATTTGATCACGCTCATCGGATTCTTCTTCAATTTGGTATGCAGATACCATGCCATGAGATGTCCCTTGGGATTTCGCCTGCTTCTGCCTACAGGTGGCGACACATGGCGGAGAAATCCGAAATTTGTTTCCGGACAATAATTTAACAACTGCTTATCGGATTCTTCTCAAATTTGGTATTCATATGCCATAAGATGTCGCTTGGGATTGTGTTTCGCACACTTGTGCCTACAGGTGGACACATAACTTGAAGACCCTTCTTCAGATTCTTCCCAAAGTTCGTATGCTGATACCATTCCATGAGATGGTGCTTGGGATTGCGTTTCGCCCACTTGCACCTACAGGTGGCAAATTGAAAATTTGATCTCCGTACAATAGGTTGAGGCCGCCTTCAGATTCTCGTCAAATTTGGTTTGCAGATAATATGACTTAGGCTGTCGCTTGGGGTTGCATCTCGGCTACATAATTCCCATGTTTCACTTCATGGAAACTATATTACAGCAGCAATCAACATTCAGTCAGCCGTTCTGAGTTGATCTTAAAACTTGGGGAGGCAGAAAGACCCTTCCCCATCCAACGCCTATGAAGTAGCAGTTGCCTCCCTCATGTATATACCCTAAGGCCAACAATGCTAAAAAATATTGCTGCCATTTCGGCATCCTCTGGGGCTGCTTGTGTTTGTGCTGACGATTATGCACATTGACTAAGAACGTGCCAAAGGTGATATTCTATGATGCCATATAGTTCCGTTTCGACAAATTTGTATCCAGAGCTAAAAGCTTTAAGCCCTTAAATTAGAATAAAAAACAGGAGTTTCAGATGAAACCGCCATTCTATATTTATCTCCTTTCACAATGAGGATCATGAAAATAGACTTAAAATATACCAAAAATAATAAGTTACGGGGAGAAACAGGGCTTTTTGTTTCGGAATTTTTAAAAAGATCTTAAAATAACCCATGGAATGAGACTAACAACATGAAAAACTTCGGTTCTACTTGGTCGCCATTTTGAATTCACAATTATTTCTTGCCCTGAAAGTTATAAAAACAGACTCAAAATAAACTCACATTTATAAGCTATGGTGTAAAACAGCAGTGTTGCAAGATTGGTATTTTGAACTGAGATGTTGCCTTATAAGACGAACATGAGAAAAAGACGATTCCCAGATGACCCTAAAGGACCACCATTTCTAAATTAACCATTATATTTGTGTTGAGTATAAAGCAAGTAGTCTTTTTGAATTTGGTGCTAATGCTGTTATATGGAATATGTAATAGGTCTTTGGATTATGGATGCGGATATTCTTTAATGGGCGGCGGCTGAATTATGAAGGACGGACCAGACGCTTGTAATTTAAAATGAACCCAGAATGATGAACTATAATGTGAAGTAGCTTAGTCTAACAAATGTGTATTGCGGGCTGAAATTATGCCTTGATGAACAATGTGATAAAACCACGAGTCTCACATGGCCGCCATTTTGCATTCATCCATTATTTTTTTGCATTGTGGATTTTGGAAATAGACTGAAATCGACTCAAAATGATAGGGTATGATATGAATTTGCTCGTTTTGGACAAATTAGTACGTGAATCTACATGTAAACCTAATGCCTTGGAATATGACGAACAACACAAAAAAAGTTTCTTGTGAAACCCACATAGCCGCCATTTTGAATTTAGCTTTTTTTTTTTGCTCTGAGGATTATGGAAGCAGACTCAAAGGACACAAAATGATAGATTATATGATGTGAAACAGGGATTTCGACATATTTGTGCTCTTCTAGATAAAGCCTAAAACTGAAAAATACAACATTAATAAACAAAACTCACGACTTTGGTGACCACCCATAGCTGCCATTTTGGAATTACCCATGATTCTTTGTACCTAGAAAAATGCGAGTTGGCTAAAATTGACCCGCATATATACATTTATAACATCAGGAAGTTGCCGTTCTTATTATGTCCTCTATATAAAGATGCGACAACAGGTTGGTAGAGAGGACATTTTTGCCCACAATTGAGGTCAGATTGGGTTAATTTTAGCATAAAATACTAAACAAGGGTGTATTTGGACTATCAATATGATTTTGGCGTACGCCAATATTATCAGTTATCTTCTTTAGAGATAACATCTGTCTGCTTGTTGCAATCGACCTTAGAAAGCTCTATTCCACAAAAACTAGGGACTTTTGTATTCGTGGCAGCCATTTTGGCTGTCATCTTGGATTTTCCCATTACAAGTGGAGAGAAAAAAATGACAACATGGATTTTTTCATTCTACTACTATACTGTAATATCATTGTTGCCCACTTTTAACGCGCTATTCCGAGGGGACCCCATATTTGCTACACAGACCCCCGGACTACTTCGCATGCACGAGGAACACAAATGCCTTGGTTCACATATCTACCAGAATACGTATATATCCCCATGTGTATATATAGCCACTGATGAAATATACATGTACTGTTGTAATCGATAGCTAACGTGGAAGAATTGGTATTCTGATGATATCCATTGCAATTATTTCCATGCAATGACCTTTCCGTTTCTACTAGCGTAGAAATCGGTGCATTTGTCGAATTTGAGATAAAAACAAACGAACAAATATATAAGGGTTTTGAAATGATATATCTAGAAAACACTGCTTTATCACATTAGCCGTTAGGTTTTTCAAGACAAATATTAATTTATTCCGTTCTGCACAAAACGATGTGGTCGGACAAGAAACTACCCAAGTTTAATACTTTAAACGCCGACAGTTGAAGGTGATGTAAAGCAGCGTCGATGTTTTTCTTTTAAATTTGGTTTTCGTCTGCATTTGGCTTTTTTGTATACAGTTTCGCATGGATTTTTCTATGTATATCATTAATATGACTCGTTGAATCAAAATGATATTGTCGATATATTACATAGAAGCTCCTGATATTGTCCATATATTACATAGAAGCTCCTGATATTGTCGATATATTACACAGAAGCTCCTGATATTGTCGATATATTACATAGAAGCTCCTGATATTGTCGATATATTACATAGAAGCTCCTGATATTGTCGATATATTACATAGAAGCTCCTGATATTGTCGATATATTACATAGAAGCTCCTGGTCCGTCATTCAATATTCAGCCGCCGTCCATTGGATAATTTCCGCGTCACAGCAGATGGGGTTACGTAATTAGTTTTGGTTAAAGCGTTCATATTACAAACTTCAGTCTAACAGTTATACGAACAAGCCCTTAATACAGACAAAAGCTCATTTTTTACGTTTTACTTCACTTTCGTGTGTGGGCGTTTACAATACAATACGTGAGCAGTTTTTCTGTACGAAACCGTTTTTTGTGTATAATTGAAGAAATTAGCTTTTAGCTCCACAAACATAAGAGCTGTTCAGACTTTTCCTATGTAAGCGCAAATATTCTATGCAGTGCTGATTAAATTTTACATTAGCAGAACAGAAAGTTATTACGTTATTATAATCTGAGCATTATCTGAGCATTATCTGAGCATTTCAGTTCCAGCTAGTAGCTAGTTCCAGGTAATACATTATATGGGTGTCCAAACAGTATATTTCAAAGAACACTGAACACTGAAATAATGATAAAATTACAATTATGACTCTTCACAGACGATGTACTCTCATCATGTTCTTGACTTTCACCGTGTTTCCTTGTTCCAAGGTTAAAATATATCTCAACGAAAAGCTTGATTGTTGATCGGATACACGCATGGATACCCACACCCTGAGTTTGGAGAATGGACTTTTTCTAGATCTTACAAAGGCTTGACTTAACAAAAACTCGATGATAATGAAAAACATCTAACACACTGCCACGTATATCAGGATTCACACTGTATATGTCTTTCATAGTCGCACTTAGTGACCTAAAAATGAAAACCATCAACTGACAAAATGGACTGTATATGCCTCTCATATATATATGGTTTGGCACAGCGCATCTTTTGCACTTCGTTCTTGAACGTACATAGAATATACATATACAAAGTAGAATAAAATAGAATGGAAATAAACTATTAAGGGTTAAAAACAAACGATAATTTTGGCCGAAACATAGACATACGTGTTGGTTATTGTGGTGAACATTATGAGCTATATTGCGGTCAACCGGAATCGTTTTTTATATCATTGAATCGTACACTATGGAGCTGATATGAGTGTCACCTACATGATTCTATTATGGCGTGTGATTTAAGCGCCCTTATTTACCAGCGTTATTTAATAACAATACGCCTATGAAAGTGCCGACGGATTCTTTAAAATTAGTATACTGCATATTATAGTCTGAAATCTTCCGTGCCTTCGATTAGCCGCATCGATAGGGTTAACCGTTCAGCTGACTCGGTAAAGCAAAGATAAGGTCACTCTCGTGCAAACTACTGACCCATATTTCGACAGTCACTCCTCGCATACCCCCATGGACCATTGATGCAATGTTTAGATATATATATATAGATATATAACAACGCGCGTGGAAATTTCACCATATTCCAGCCCACATTTTTTCTCATTATCAGGTGGGCCCGGATGTGAATGTGTGGGAGTGCATTTGTATAAGGATGACCTCATTTAATTGTGTTGAAAAGTTATATACGATGGCAATCTAGAGCCCGTTTGCCTCTTCATATCGCGAAATTATATCAACTTCCAGTATATTATTTGACATATATTTTTCTGATTTTACTCCTGTTGTTTGAAGTTGAATGGTTATGTAGATGTCACTTAGCGTAGGGCGTTACTTTTCAAAGTCCCATAAAAGAAGCAAATATAAACACCACATCTGACAATCGTTATGCAACCGTCGTCCACGAAGAATTTTCACAAGGATGATCAAAATCCCACGATACAAAGTTATAGCACCTAGGATCATGTTGGTAAAATACAAAAAAAACTGTACCTGGTTGTCAATTCTCAACAAATCTGTTAGACCACAATAGTCGCCATTCTGAGCTTACACATAATCCGTGCATACAAATGAATCCAATGTATTACAGGCTATCACGTCACAAAAGTGCTTACCGGATTTTCTTCATTTGAAGAATGGTAGGCCGGCCAAGGACACGGAATGTAGCTTTGGATGGCATTGTTTGTTACAAATGGGTACCCACGCAAAATGATCTTTTTGTGTGGTAGGTTTCAAGATGAGAGGGGATACCAGCCTGAGGTTGGGCTATAAAGGTCAGTTGGGTCACGTTTGGGGTCAAATAAGGTCAAAATTGGTAGAAGTCGTTCCAACGTTAATTTCCATTGTGATATGTGTTACCAATGGGTATCCACGCTAAATTGGGTTTCCACTTCCCTTATATGTGTTGTAAGTTATGTACTGTAGGGTTTTAACACAGGTAGGGCTAGCTCGTTAATTATTAGAATTGAGGTCATTTCAGGGTCACTTTACAGGTCAAATGAGGCCAAAAATGAGGGAAAATTCTGTTTTATTTCATATATATTGTGCTGTTTGTTAATTACTTTTGTATGCAGTACTGATCAAGGTAGCGGTGGATACCAAGACAACTTCGGCAATGTTTATTATTCCAGTGATTAACCATCATGCGTTTATTCGTAAATCTCCCTGTTTCACGTTATTCATATAGTAGTCATTATTCTTAGTCCATTGTACAAATTGGAATCCCACATGAAAGCCTAGCGTCTTACGCCTATATTTTAGCTTAAAATATGATGGCTTAAATCACAATGGCGTACATATGGGGTATCTGAAAATCATTTTTGCTGTTGATCGTGTAGTTCAAGGCGTTCTTCTCACCTCACTTCGAAAATTTATCAAAACCATGGGATCTCTATGCATAGCCCAACATCCTATTCCCATTTTGAATCTATTTACATATCCTAAAGATCAAGATTTGATGTTCAAATTCAAAATGGCGGCCTTATGGGGTCATCTGAAAATCACATTTTTCCCTGTTGCTCGTGCAGTTCAAGGCATTATTCTTACCCCACTGAGCGAATTTTTCAAAAGTTAGGGATCGCTATGCATAGCCTAACATCTTATGCTCATTCGAATCTATTTGCATATCACGAAGAACAAGATTTGATGGTCAAATTCGAAATGACGGCCATATGGAATCATCCGGAAATCACACTTTTTATGTTGCTCGCGGCATTATTCTTACCTCACTAAGCAAATTTATCGAAACTGATGGATCTCTATGCATAGCCTAAAATTTCATTCCCATTTTTGAATATATTTACATATGCCAAAAATGAAGATTTGATGGTCAAATTCAAAATGGCGGCCATATGGGGTCATCCGAAAATCACACTTTTGGCCCTTTGCTCGTATAGTTCAAGCTATTATCCTTGGCTTATTATGACAATTTATCAAAACTGAGTGATCTATAAGTATAGCCCAACAACACCCTTCGCCCATTTTGAATCTACTTACATATCCCTAAGATCGAGATTTGAGGGTCAAATTCTAAATGGCGGCCATATGAGGTCATCTGAAAACCATGCTTTTTCATGTTTCTCGTATAGTTCAAGGCACTATTCTTCGCTCGTTGTGCAAATTCATCAAACAGAAGGATCTCTAAGCATAGCCTAACAACTTAGGTCCATTTTAAATCTATTTACATATCTCTAAGATCAAAATACGATGGTCAAATGCGATATGGCAGCCGTTTAGGGTTATCTGAAACTCCTGCTTTTCCACGTTGCTCGTGTATCAAAGCATTATTCTTAGATGATTTGTGCAAATTTATCAAAGGCGAGGAGTTTCACATACAACTAATTCGGTCTTTAAACCCATTCGTAACATTAATATTGTGGATATTAATTTTGACCGATTTGTACTCATTTCTCAACTCATTTACCCAAAACGTTACCCTAAAATAACCTTAATTTCAATAATTAACGTGTTATCTATGACTATAATTTAAACCTTACACTACATACAATTCAGTTTTGATACTCATTCGTAACAATCAGTAATGTGGATATTAATTTATAACCGATTTCCCCCAATTTGTTACCTCATTTGTCTCAAAAGCGACCCTAAAATGGCCTTAATTCTGACAATTAACGTGTTATCTATGACTATTTAAACCCTACACTACATACAATTAATTCAGCTGGGATACTCATGCGTCCCAAACAATACGGTGGATATTAATTTATAACCGTTTTTTATATCCATTTTTGAACGTATTTGATCCCAAAGGTGACCCCAAAATAAGCTTGATGGACCAACATCCTTCCTCGATCCTTACCACGCAAAGAACTAATTTAGCATGGGTAGCCATTTGTAACAAAAAAGCCATCGAAAGTTCTTGAAAGCGTTTTTGCGGTCGTTGGCCGCAGGTAATCAACACAACACACCAAAACATGTACATAAATTAAAACTTATGCAACTAACAGATTTCTCTGATATAATCTAAAATACAGTCTTCTAAAAAAGTCTTCTTCCACCCGACTAAAAAGATCTAAATTAGTGGCTTGATAAAAAGAATCTCTTACAATCTTAAAATCTATACAGTCGATCAGAATATGTTTCACTGTGAGATTTTCGTGGCATGGAATACACCTTAGGGCTGGTTCCTTTTTTAAAAAATGTTCGTGAGCTACTCGGTCATGGCCGATTCCACATCGCCTGATCATGGCTTGATCGAAACGTTTCTGGTTACTCAGGTGAATATATCCTACAGTTTTTTAAAACTCATGAGTTTGGTCCGAGAAGACGTGGTTGGGGGTGGGCTGACATGAGAGGTCTTTTGGTCACATAATCACAGCAGATATGGTTTATATACTATAAACGTCATATCCAAAACTCATTAACCAGCCGTAGACCAAATAGAAATTTCGCGTCCATAATCGAACTATTTTTTTTTCATAAGAGATTTTGAGCACCAACATGCAATGTTTATATATAAGTGCCCATAGGCGAGTGTTATTATTATTATTTCATACACATCTGGAATTGTGTTGAATATCATACGGAATAGGCCTTTGGATTATTGACGCGGAAATTCTTTTATGGACGGCGGCTGAATATTGAAGGTTAGATCTAACGCTTGCTAGTGCTACTACAACAGTGACGCGGTTAACAGTTTTAGTGATGCCAAGAGTTGAGTAGCATGATTTTTCTGTGGTCAAGTCAGTATGACTGAAAAGTATTCCCTTTTTCTCAATGAAGTCGTCTTCCAGAGTATCATGGAAGCGCTTCAGTTGTGACTGTTCATATTAGGAAATGTCATGCCATGGTGGTGGTGGATGTCATGTCATGCCATGGTGGTGGATGTCATGTCATGTCATGCCATGTTGGTGGATGTCATGTCATGCCATGTTGGTGGATGTCATGTCATGCCTTGATGGGGAGAAAATTGAACCACATGATGATATCGTCAATTACATGTTGTTCATGCGACCAACGGCCCCTGGGATTTAGAAATAAATTTCGAGCGTAGCGCCGGTCTGGTCCACTCTGCAATCGTACTGGATTCACAGCACTTCTTGTCAGTACGCCCTCATTCTTTTGCCACCACCTTTATATGTTGTGTAACTTTATAGATGTGTAGGACTAAATATGACGTCCCATTTGGATTATCGGTCCAGTTTGAATGTAGATATATGATCTTCACGGCGTTGGCCTATTACGATTATTTAAAGCACCAAGATCTTCTATATAGCATTTGGTGAATGACAATTAATAGATTATGAACATGTTTTAATACTATCTGCATAGAGTCGTATCCATCAGAGAACAAATACAGGTGTACTAAACTAAATATATATGATGCTAATGTTGTCCAATTTCACATGCTGCTCTCTGTACATGTCACTCGAAAAATGTATGTAGGTTTATTGTTTCGGTGGGAAATTTAAGCCGTACAACGTTTGATTTTACAGGTCAATTTTCCTACGTATTCTTGCATTTATCAGGTTTTCCTATGTTAAGGCGTTTACTCCATCAGACGCCCACGATGCTCTTCCATTAACATCAGATGAGTAGTTTGAGCTGATCTGTCATCACAGCTCCCGAGCTAGCGTATCTAATTCAACTTGAGTCGGTGCTAGGGGCCGTGTGGATACTTCATAGTCTCCACATGAACAGCTACAATAAAAGCGCGACTGAGATACTAAGGCTACGTCCGAGATTCCCCCGTATTCTCGGGTCTGAATGTTGGGTGTCGAGAAATTCTTTCCTGTAGGGTCATATGTTTGCTTTTCAGTCGCCAGACGTCTTCAATTTTTCTCACCTCTTGCATATCGCTCCAATTCACATGGATTTATTAATGAGGTTCAAATAACTCTACTCTCTAAAAACAATTGTGTACCACCGGTACACAATCACTGTAACAAAATTGCACATCCACAACAATTGTTTAAAGAAAACCTACACATTTTGTATACCTCTGGTACACAATTTTTTGTGGATGTGCAATTTTGTACACAATTGTTTTTACCTGCGGCACGCAGGTCTACGGGAGGCTCGCGTTGTTGTTCTTGTTACCTGCGGCACGCAGGTCTACGAGAGGCTCGCGTTGTTGTTCTTGTTGTTGTTGTTGTTCTTCTTCTTCTTGTGACTTTTTGAAATACGCATGCGCTAAGAGAGTTTGATCTCTGCCACACTTTTCTTTTCAACCTCCGATCTCACATGATAACCCTGTATTCAGGCACATTTTAATTCATGTGCAACTGTATTCGGTGGAATGAATTAGTCCTTCGTTGATTTTCGTTTAGACTTCAATTCTCTTACGTCAAGACAGGAAACTTCAGTCGCTTAAAAGCTGACGATCGACAAATCAGTCATTGTCTTCACATATTACCATTTTCACAGAACAGTATGTACATGTATATACACTTCAAGATCCTAGAATTGCGTATATACCAAGGAAGATGAGCCACAACCTTGTCAGTGGTTCAGCTAATTTGCATACAATCATAGGCGACTGTCTTAGTAAGTAGAAAAATAAGTTCACTACTTCTAGTAATCATTTTATCTATACCATCTAGATAATTCACATATTGGTGAAGAAGTAGACAAGTAACCTATTGTCATTATGGTTAGCACTGAATAATACTTGGTATCAAATCATTGATCAGACAAACGCAACAGTTACATTTCTGAAGTAAGGGAACCACTCACCAACTTTCGCCGAATAAAGATGTTTAACTTATAGAAATGACAATTTGGTATGATGTTTAACTTAGGCCCCAAGCAATTCGCATATATGGAAATATGTTTTAAAAGAAATAATAAGTTAACCCTCTGTTGGAATCGAAACAATGACCCTCCAATCTCTGGAGTTGCACTTACTGTCTTAGCTACACCGACTCATTGATAATACTCAAAACTGACTTTATGCGCAACTGGTTATATAATACAGAAATGACTATTTAGTATTTAATGAGTTAGACAACCATGTGCTCGAACAATACATTATAGTTGTGCAGTTATATTGTGCACTTTCGGGTACAAGCTATTTTGAATGATCCTCTTTCGGAACACAGCCTCTCTATCCTCATTCTCGCAAGCCAGGGCCTTGCTTCGCTGGTATTGATGTTACCGTCCTCTTCGCTACACAGTATCCCTTTAGATTAGCATTAATCACTCCCGTAAAGTCAATACTTATGTGTATCAGCAGACAATGGGCAAAGACATATTGCATTTGACATCATTCTCGCAAGCTAGACTCCATTTCTGCTAGAATTTACTGGTTCTACACTTCACAATTTACATTACTTTGTCAATCAGTTTTACGAATGGAATTACGTCATATATTAGCAGATACTGACCATAAAAGCGATCCATTTGACCTCGTTCTCAAAAGCTAGGGCCTTGATTTCCTGGATGGGTTTTTGAGTTTTATTTTGATACTTAGGTACCTTTCATATTGATTTTAACTTGGCAGTCATCTTCGTGAATGCAATAATTTGATGCACCAAAAGATAATAACGAGAATTCGACATCATTCTCTTAAACACAGACCTTGTTTAGAGAACTAACCCTGAAATATCACATTCGGTATGACTTAGTGACAAATATATTCGCGAATTGAGTATAGGGATATATCCATAGATACTGACTAGAAATGTTTCTTATTTGTAGAATTTGATTTTTTTTAAAGAAATTAATAGAATTAGCAACCTTCGAAAAGGCTTGGCCGAACGTGTCAGATGAGATGAAATTTCCTGAGAATGAAATAGTTAATCTTTTATATAGAATGAGCAAACTATGTCCTGGTATTGACTTGCTGCGTGAAAAAGAGTGTCATGGTATTTAGTTTGCAGATGATAACACACGTAAATGCAGAAACTTAATTAATTGCTCTAATCGAATATCAAGACTGTTACAGGCCTCAATTTGAGCAGTGAAAGGTGTCATTATTCCTCTTGGACAGTTCGATAAAGCCTTCAAACCCATTCCATAGTTTCACAGATCAAAGTGATAGACCTGATACTAAATTCATTGAAATTCATTCATTAACTTTGAAGGAAATATAAATTTTCCATTTTGCTCAGCAAAGTAAGCGAGAAGGGAAACTGATAAGCGTAGATTTTCGCGCTAGGACTAAATCCTTGAAATTAGTTTGGATATCTAAATATTTGAAAGCCTTTTCGATTTGCAAAAATCAACGGCTGAACCGAATATTTTGAAACTTAGCATACACGATACTTGTATCAAGACATTGCCGAAGCGATTTGTGATTTCGTCTGTCAATTCAGTATAGACGACACGGACCAGTTAAAATCGTCGGATTTTGAACGGGGAAAGTGAATATATATATATATGGTATCAGACCTATGACGCAATTCCTACAATTGTGGGTTAGAAGTTGAAAATCACATCCCTCGGCATGAAACCATTGGCAGATGGTGCTTTTTTCTACAGCTACCACTGCCTCCGTTGATATGTCTGTCACTATTATTGCCACTGCCGCAGGTTTTGACTACAATGTAGTCATTTCTCACTTGTTCTTGTTGTTGTTCTTGTTCTTCTTGCGACTTTTTGAAATACGCATGCGCTAAGAGAGTGTGATCTCTGTCACACTTCTTTTCAATCTCCGATCTTACATGACAACCCTGTCTTCAGACACGTTTGAATTCATTTGCAACTATATTCGGTGGAATGAATTATTGCTTCGTTGATTTCCGTTCAGACTTCAATTCTCTTACGTCAACACATACGAAACTTCAGTCGCTTAAAAAGCTGTCGATCGACACATCAGTCATTGTCTTGACATATCATCATTTTCACTGAACAGTATGTACATGTATACACAACTTAAGATCATCGAATTGCTCATATACCAAGGAAGATGAGCCGCAACCTTGTCAGTGGTTTAGCTAATTTGCATACAGTCATAGGCTTAGTAAGTAGAAGAATAAGTTCACTACTTCTAGTAATCATTTTTCTACCAAATCTAGATAATTCACAAACTGGTGAAGATGTAGACAAGTAACGCATTGTCATTGTGATTAACATTGAATAATACTTGGTGTCAAATTATAGATCATGCATCATAAAAACAAACGCAACAATTACGTTTCAGAAGCAGCTCACCAACTTTCGCCGAATAAAGATGCCACTAAAAGAAATGACAATTCGGTACGATGTTTAACTTTAACCCTCAAGCAATTCGCATATATGGATATCTGTTTTGAAAGGAAGAATAATTTAACCCTGTGTGGGAATCGAAACAATGATCCTCCAATCCCTGGAGTTGCACTTACTCTCTCAGCTATAACGACTCAAAACAGACTTTATCCGCAACTGGTTTTATAATACAGAAATGACTATTTAATGAGTTAGACAACCCTGTGCGCGAACAATACATCATAGTTGTGCAGTTATATTGTGCACTTTCGGTTACAAGCATGAAATTTGGCATATAGCTATTTTGAATGATCCTCTTTCGGAACACAGTCTCTCTATCCTCATTCTCGCAAGCCAGGGCCTTGCTTCGCTGGTATTGATGTTCCCGTCCTCTTCGGCACTCAGAATCCCTTTAAATTAGCATTAATCATTCCCGTAAATTCAATACTTATGTGTATCAGCAGACAATGGGCAGAAACATATTGCATTTGACATCATTCTCTCAAGTCAGAGCCCATTTCTGCTAGAATTTACTCGTTCTATACCTCACAGTATACGTTACTTTATCAACCAGTTTTACGAATGGAAGGACGTCATTTATTAGCAGATACTGACCTCATTCATTACTCATGCCACACACTAGTCTGGAGAAGTGGATAGAATGGTCTGGCTACCATACTGACCATAAAAGCGATCTATTTGGCCTCGTTGTCGAAAGCTAGGGCCTTGATTTCCTGGAGGAGTTTTTGAGTTTGATTTTGATACTTAGATACCTTTCATATTGACTTTAACTTGGCAGCCATTTTCGTGAATGCAATAATTTGATGCACCAAAAGATAATAACGAGAATTCGACATCATTCTCTTAAACACAGACCTTGTTAAGTGAACTAACCCTGACATTTCGCGCTTAAATTACCTTCGGAATGACTTAGTGACAAACATATTCAAGAACTGAGCATAGGGAGATATCCATAGATACTGACTACAAATGTTTCTTATTTGCAGAATTAAAAAAAAAAATAGCAACCTTCGAAAAGGCTTGGCCGAACTTGTCAGATGATATGATATTTCCTAAGAATGAAATAGGTAATCATTTATATAGAAGGAGCAAACCATGTCTTGGTATTGACTTGCTGCATGGACAAGAGTGTCAGGGAATTTATTTTGCAGGTGATAACACACGCAAATACAGAAACTTAATTAATTTTTCTGATCGAATATCAAGACTGTCACATGCCTTAATTTGAATAGTGAAAAGTGTCATTATGCCTCTTGGACAGTTCGATAAAGCCTTCAACCTCATTCCATAATAGTTTCACAGATCAAAGTTATAAACCTGATACTAAATTCATTGAAAGTTAAGGAAGTATAAATTTTCCATTATGCTCGGCAACGTAACCGAGAAGGGAGACTGAAGAGCGTAGATTTTCGCGCTATGACTAAATCCTTGAAATTTATTTGGATTCCAAATATTTAAAGCCTCTTTGATTTGCAAACATCAACGGCTGAACTGAACGTTTTGAAATTTGGCATACACGATACTTGTACCAAGACATTACCAAAGTGATCATTGTGACATCGTCTGTCAATTCAGTATAGACGGCACGGACCAGTCAAAATCGTTGGATTTTGAACGGGGAAAGTGAATATATATGGTATCAGACCTATTACGCAATTCCTACAATTGTGGATTAGAAGCTGAAAATAACTTCCCTGGGCATGAAAACTCTGGCAGATGGCGTTTTTTTTCTACAATTACCACTACCTCCGCTGATATGCCTTTCACTGTATTATTGCCACTGCCGCAGGTTTTGACTACAATGTAGTCATTTCTCACTTGTTACAGAGTATTAACATCCCGCGAATCATATCCCTTATTTGTAAAAGTATACTGATGTCATTAATTCTGTCAATATTGTATTGATGATGAGTGATCACAGCATAGATCTTTGCCAGAGATAACTGGGCAACTGTTTTCAACGCTAACAATACAAATCAAGTCATCTTTATTGAGTTAGGCATACTTGCTTAAGTCAAGACATCTTGTCATATACCGTCTTGTCATATTGCCTAGGCACCTTTTCATATACCATGCATGATACAGATGAGCAGAACAGTGGACACATATATCTCGGTCGTGAAGACGAACAAATGCAATATTATGACGTATATCGCTTAATAAGTAAGGCCAGTGAACTTATTTTCCCAACAGGAATATATTCCAACAGCAAGAATGCACCTAAATCGCCTGTAATTGAGGTTGAGTTGAATGCCACCAATAGCGTTGACTGATTCCAGATTAAGCGGATTAGATACACGCAATGTGGCGATGATGAGCATAAACGCCGCCATCGTATTGTACAAACAGTGTGTGATGTATGTATATATTTATTCAAATTTGTAAACCATTGAAAGAGTCTTTGTCCTCCTCATGATGTAGCCCTGTGGATGCAGTTGATTGTATACACATCAGGTTTTCACAGAATCCGTTACTGGTACTAATGAATCCGGAACTGATCCATTCAAAGCCCGTTCCTTTTCATTCACCAAACGCTATATAGACGATCTTCTCGCTTTGGATAATCGCTATACAAATGACGCAGTGAAGGATAAACATCCGTCTTCACTAGATTTGAAGGAAAGTACAGATAGTCATACAGGCACATCATATTTAGATCTATATCTCTATAAAAATGAAGCGGGCATTCTCTCTCGACGACATTATGATAAAAGAGATGATTACAATTTCGACATCGTAAACTATCCCTTTCTGAAAGGTAATATTCCAGTGGGACTTGCATATGGCGTAAACAAATCTCGCCTAATAGCATTTGCTAGATCCTGTGTTAGACGTGACGATTTTAATCAACGTCACAAAACATTGTTGCAGAAACTTATAAAACAGGGCTATACCACCAAGCGCCTTCAGTCGAAGTTTCTGGAATTTGGCGATACATATCGCATGCTGATAGCAAAATACAAACGTAGCGTGCAAGGCCTATGGCGTTACGTTTCGTAACTTGTGTCTCATTCCGCTCAACCCGGGGCTAGGGGCCGTATGAAGCCATGTACCTCAAGATCATCATGGTGCTCATATGAACAGTCACAATCGAAGCGTGACTGAGATACATCATTCTCTAGATGACGACTTTACAATGATTATTATGGATAAAGAATACTGATCAGCGATACGGATTTGATGTTTTTGGAACATCATGATGTCTTGGCGGCATCATTGAAAACTGTTGACCGGTTCTCCCTTGCAGGAAACTAGCCAATGTGTATGTATACTATGATTGTCTTTTTGAATTTGGTGCTAATACTGTTATATGGAATATGGAATAGGTCTTTGAGTTATGGACGCGGATATTCTTTAATGGACGACGGCTGAATTATGAATGACGGACCAGACGCTTGTAATTTAAACCAGTGTATGCCAGGATTCTGCTGGTGGACAAGTTGTCCCAGAGGCCGGACCCCTGCATATCCTTGCATTCGTGATGAAGAAGGTAATAAAAGAAAATAATTGTAAGACAGATCCGAGGAACCTTAGTGCAGGTTCCTCGGCGAAGTCTCTAACAGTTCTAAATGCACTAAGACCTTTTTTAATCCGAATAACAGATATATTTCTGACAGCAAAGCAAGGTCACGACATTAAACCTTGTAATATTGCGCTTGATGATTATTTAGCACCGAATTCTATATGTAATAATTTCAAGATTTATAAATGTGGACAGCGTGAATGTCTCACGTGTCCACTCTTTAATACTTCATTTAGTTCCGCGTTAACTGGTAACTCATATTCTGTAAACTCGAATGCTGATCTTAGTTGTTCTACTACAAACTGTATTTATTTAGTTTCCTGTAAGAAGTGTGGTCAACAGTATGTTTACAAGACCACCCCAAGACTCCATATAAGGGTGATTGGTCACAGAAAATCCGGTAGGAAAGAGCAATTGCTTATAGATAAGCATTTTTCTGGACCCAACCATGGTTGGAATAACTTTAGTGTGTATGTCAGTGGGTTCGGCAATGTTACAAACCGCCGTTCAAATATATCCAATATTACCCAGCTATTTAAACCCCATCAACAGAGACATCGCAGCCATGCTTGGAGAAAGTTTAATATTTCGATGATTCACGATCATTACAAGCGTCTAGTCCGTCATTCATAATTCAGCCGTCGTCCATTAAAGAATATCCGCGTCCATAATCCAAAGACCTATTCCATATTCCATATAACAGTATTAGCACCAAATTCAAAAAGACAACCATAGCATACATAAACATAGGCTAGTTTCCTGCAAGAGAGAAGCCGTCAACAGTTTTGAATGATGCCGACAAGACATCATGATGTTCCAAAAATATAAAATCCGTATCGCTGATCAGTATTCTTAATACATAATAATCGTTGTAAAGTCGTTGTCTAAAGAATTATGTATCTCAGTCACGCTTTGATTGTGACTCTTCATATGAACACCATGAAGATATTGAAGTACATGGGTTCATACGGCCCCTAGCCCCGGGTTAAGCGGAATTAGACACAAGTCACGAAACGTAACACCATAGGTCTTGCACGCTGCGCTCGTATTTTGCTATCAGCATGCGATATGTATCGCCAAATTTGAGTAACTTAGAGTGGCGGCGCTTGTTGGAATAGCCCTGTTTATAAGTTTCTGCAACAATGTTTTGTGACGTTGGTTAAAATCGTCACATTTAACACAGGATCTAGCAAATGCTTCTAGGCGAGATATGTATACGCCATATGCAGGTCCCACTGGAATATTATTATCCAGAAAGGGATAGTTTACGATGTCGAAATTGTAATCATCTTTTTTGTCATAATTACAAGCGTCTAGTCCGTCATTCATAATTCAGCCGTCGTCCATTAGAGAATATCCGCGTCCATAATCCAAAGACCTATTCCATATTCCATATAACAGTATTAGCACCAAATTCAAAAAGACAATCATAGTATACATAAACATAGGCTTGTTTCCTGCAAGAGAGAAGCGGTCAACAGTTTTCATCTTCTCGCTGTGGATAATCTAGCGTCTATATCCTTCACTGCGCCATTTATATAGCGATTATATCCACAGCGAGAAGATCGTCTATATAGCGTTTGGTGAATGAGAAGGAACGGGCTTTGAATGAATCGGTTTTTGAAAGCGCTTGAATATAGTCATATTCATAAGAGAACAGATACAGGTCAGCCAACAGGGGTGCACAATTAGTACCCATTGGAATTACAACACATATAAGGGAAGTGAGAAGAGGTGCCGACATACTGGTAGAGTCACATGACTTCACAGTATAGTCTTCCGGTTAACCTATTCTAAAGCACATACCAAAAATCTAGCGATTCGTGATATGTGTTGTATCTCAGGTACGCTTTTGTGGCAACTTGGATGATATGACAACACGGCCCCTAGCACCGGCATAAGCGGTATTAGATATAAATCTAGAGAGCTATGATGGAAACTCTTACACTGGGGATTGGTGAGCTGTATCGTCGCCAGATGGAAATGACGGCATTTAACACAAAAGTCTAGTCTGCAAGGCCCGATGTCGACCCAGCATCAACTTCCCACAAATGCCAACATATATCAAAGACCAAAAGGTCTGCACAGACTACCTATATACTGCTGATATATTGTGTTGCCAAATTTCACATAGATATTTTAATGAGAAATTGAATCAGCTCTATAAACAAAGTAATATCCCATGAAAGATATCTCTTGTATGTAGTAGAGCTAAAGACTGCTTTATGGCTTCCGACATTAATATATCTACCATCAGTTCTTTGAACACAGATAATATTAATGAACTTAGACGGTCAATAAGGTCCTGATGAGGGATTGTAGTATAGAGAGTCGAAAAATCCCATGTGGATACATGCCTGTACAGTATGTGACCTTTAGCATAAAGTTTTTAAATACCCACACTTTAGCACTTCATATCACTTTAAATTACTTAATGCTTTAAGTAACACATCCAGTAGTATACATAGCTTATGTTCGTTCTGTATGCGTTACCTCTGAGAGCTTTAGATCATATAGCCAGAGATATACAACAATCTGCGTCCTCAGGAAATATAATACTACCCAAAATCACTAAAGTATGTAAAGATATAGCGTATTTTCGGTTATATCGTCCAGTGAACATAATCGAAACATCCCAAGATCGGCTTTTCTTGAAACTCAGCTACTTAGATAAAGGACTGGACATTATCAATCTGATTAAAACTCAGACTTAATAAACCGCTCCTCTTTCGGACATGTCGCTGATTAAGATCTGGGATAGTTCCTATAACAAATCCGTCAGATGAACTCCGAATCGAATAGTTTCCGGGTCAAATAGTCGCCCAATGAGACGCCTCGTATTATAGCGTGACGGCTAATCTCCTAATCTCCGTTCTTGTTGCGATGCAGTTATGAACTGATTTTATGAAACAAATAACCGTACCTATATATCCAACAGTGCAAGAAATATCCCTTGATCTTTTCACCTGGTCCGTCATTGAAGAGAGCAACGGGGAGCAAATAATATCTTCGGTGATCGCTCATGGACTGAGTCGACAGCCCCGCCTGAAGCTTCAGCCTTCAGGCGGGGATTTTTCTGCGTCTCGTCCGTACACTCGGCAACATAAAGATTTCCCGTAGCCGGTAAGAAGAACGGCTATACAGTGTCTTTTACGTAGCATGCAAGAGAGCACCTGCAGTCGCTCTTGCTTTAATGCGGACACGCCAACACACCATAATTTTAGATCTCGCCCTTGGCCGCCACTGAATACCGGTATAGGACGCTTTCCATTTCGCGTAGTCGGCGTGGCCGCTGGCAATGCTTGATTGTGCACTTCCATTTACTATACCGGAGCAATGCTGGCCTTGCCTCCAAATGGAAAGCGCCGATACAGGCTCTTCGCCTGTTGAGGCTGGACTGTGATTGGTCGCCAGTCTGACATGCGCGACAGATTTAAGATAGGAACTGTCCCAGATCTTAATCAGCGACATGTCCGAAAGAGGAGCGGTTTATTAAGTCTGAGTTTTAATCAGATTGGGACATTATTAATTTACCTCGAATCCTGAATGATCCAGAGGTACGCAACGCTGTACTAAACTATTTTAAGTTCACAGAACCTCCTTGCATTTTATATAAGTATACTAAATCTATAGCCACCAAAATATTCAACTGATCGTAGATATATTAATGTCGGAAGCCATGAAGCATTCTTCAGCTCTACTACATACAAGAGATATCATTCATGGGATGTGTCTTTGTTGATAGAGTTGCTTGAATTTCTCATTAACATATCTATGTGAAATTTGGCAACACAGTATATCAGCAACATATGGGTATTCCAATGGGTACTAATTGTGCGCCCCTGTTGGCTGACCTGTATCTGTTCTCTTATGAATATGACTATATGCAGGTGCTTTCAAAAACCGATCCATTCAAAGCCCGTTCCTTCTCATTCACCAAACGCTATATAGACGATCTTCTCGCTGTGGATATTCGCTATATAAATGACGCAGAGAAGGATATATATCCACCTTCACTGGATTTGAAGGAAACTACAGATAGCCCTACAGGCACATCATATTTAGATCTATATCTCTATAAAAATGAAACATCCATTCTCTCTCGTCGACGTTATGATAAATTGATTACAATTTCGACATCGTAAACTATCCCTTTCTGGACAGTAACATTCCAGTGGGACCTGCATATGGCGTATACATATCACGCCTAGTAGCATTTGCTAGATCCTGTGTTAAATGTGACTATTTTAATCAACGTCACAAAACATTGTTGCAGAAACTTACAAAACAGGGCTACACCACCAAGCGCCTCCACTCAAAGTTTCTCAAATTTGACGATACATATCGCATGCTGATAGCAAAATACGAGCGTAGCTTGCAAGATCTATGGCATTACGTTTCGTAACTTGTGTCTAATTCCGCTTAACCCGGGGCTTGGGGTCGTATGAATCCATGTACTTCAAGACTCTCATGGTGCTCATATGAACAGTCACAATCAAAGCGTGACTGAGATACATCATTCTCTAGATGACGACTTTACAACGATTATTATGGATAAAGAATACTGATCAGCGATACGAATATGACATTTTTGGAACATCATGATGTCTTGCCGGCAGCATTGAAAACTGTTGACCACTTCTCTCTTGCAGGAAACTAGCCTATGTTTATGTATACTATGATTGTCTTTTTGAATTTGGTGCTAATACTGTTATATGGAATATGGAATAGGTCTTTGGATTATGGGCGCGGATATTCTTTAAGGGACGACGGCGCTCATATTTTAATATTTGTATTGTTACGAGTGATGAGTCTAAAATTGTTCGAATGCTTATAACAATCAAGCGATCTGGGATGTCAGTTATTCGACTTCCGAGTGTACAGTTGTATTCGACGTTCTTGTGTCGTGTCAACCATCTGGTAAGTAACATATCACGTTGAGGCATCTGGCACGTTCATTTAGCAGAAATGGTTTACCTTGCATTTCAATTTCATTTAACATCTATTAAGTAACAGTTTTTACAATAGCTATGTTCACTTCAGGTCTCCAACTCACCTTTTTAGGGGATATTATAGTCGTTTTGTATATATCAATAGATCAGTTAATACATACAAGGAATAACGTTCATGAGATGTTTCTTTGTTGATAAAGTTGCTTGAATTTCTCATTAAACATATTTATGTGAAATTTGACAACAAATTATATAAACAAGGTACAGGTATTGAAATGGGTACTAGTTTTGCATCCCTGTTAGCCGCATCACCTATATCTGTTCTCTTATGAATACGACTATATGTATGCTTTCGAAACCGATCAATGCAAAGTCCGTTACTTCTCATTCACCAAACGCTATATAAACGATTATCTCGCTGTGGATAATCGCTATATAGATGACGCAGTGAAAGATATATTTCCACCTTCACTGGATTTGAAGGAAACTACAGATAGCTCTATCGGCAAATCATATTTAGACCTGTATCTAAAAAAAAATGAAGCCGGGCTTCTCTCTCATCGATTCTACGACAAAATAGATGATTACAATTTCGACATGATAAAACTAACCCTTTCTCAATAGCAATATTCCTGGAGAACCTGCATATGGCGTATACATATCTCGCCTAATATCATTTCTTAGATCCTGCGTTAAATGTGACGATTTAAATTAACGTCACAAGACATTACTGCAGAAACTTATAAAACAGGGCTATACCACCAAGCGTCTCCACTCAAATTTCTCAAAGGAGTTGGTACGATAAGGCGGCATTTTGACCTATACGTGGTGTGGTTGAAATCGGGGAAAAATATAATGTCTTTGAAATGATTGTTTCTTAATGTAACGGCAAAAGAATATATATGTACACAATATGTGAAAGTTCTAGTTCGATTATGTTATGATTATAGTTTTTTCATGAAATTGAAATCCACAGCATGTGCTATTTCGTGCAAAAAGGATCTAAATAGAGTCACCTAAACACATATTCAGACACGAAGGACCCTTTGGACCAAAACGTCATTTAATCTAGTGATATGCTGTGGCATTATATCTCCACTGCTGGAGAACCTTTTTGGTCCAAGGGATCCTTCGTGTCTAAATGTGTGTTTAAGTGACTCGATTTAGACCCTTTTTACACGAAATAGCACATGCTGGGGATCTAAACTTCATGGCATAACTATAATCATAACACAATCGAGCTAGAGCTTTCACATATTGTGTACATATATTTTCTCTTGCCGTTACATTAAAAAAACAATTATTTTTAAACATTTTATTTTTTCGATGAACCGCACCATGTATAAACCAAAATTCCGCCTTATCGTACCATCTCCTTTGGCGATAAATATCGCATGCTGATAGCGAAATACGAGCATAGCGTGTAAGATCTATGGCGTTACGTTTCGTAAGTTGTACCTAATTTCGCTCAACCCGGGACTAGGGGTCTTATGATCCCTTGTACTTCAAGATCCGCATGGTGTTCATATGAACAGACGCAATCAAAGCGTAGATGACGAATTTACAACAATTATCATATGCATTAAAAATATTGTTCAGCGATTCGGATTTGGTATTTTTGGAACATCATGCTGTCTTGCTGGCATCATTAAAAACTGTTGACCGCTTCACTCTTGCAGGAAACTAGCTTATGTTTATATATACTATGACTGTTTTTTTATTTGGTGTTATTGCTGGAATTACATGGAATATGGAAGAAGTCTTTGAATTATGGACGCAGACATTATTTAATAGACGACGGCTGAATAATGATTGACGAACCAGACGCTTGTAATTTAAAAAAACGCAAACAAATTTAACAACGTTCTATAAAGGTCGGCGTTCAATAAAAGCGGTTACATAACCTTTCGCGAAAGGCGGTGTGGCCGTGGTTGTAAGAGGGCCTGTCCTATATAGCCAGGCGACTGGTGACACACACGATCTGAGTTCGATTCCATCTGAGTCAATCTTTGATTTCTTATTTGTAAAATTACGGAACATAAACAGTGGCTGTCAGCTGGATGCCGGATTTGACATTTGACAATGAGGAACGAATGAATGCAATACGGTTTTCCAGTGGATGTTGTAAACAGCGATTATATACATGTATGAATATATGTACATCATGACATGGAAGAAATATGCTTATTTAGTAAAAAGAATGTCCACCTGAGTTATTTTTTATTCATTTGAACTGATAAATTTATTGTGTATATGAATGTAACATATGAAAGGATACCGGGGTACTTCATCTCTGCACTATATATACATATACGGCTGCGTCACAAGAAAGTGGAATTGTAGCAGCTGGTATATAAAGCTTAATCAAATTTTACCTACCAAGCTCTTACCAGTTTCACCCTGGCAGTTAGCCAGATCAGAGGTAGATATTACAATGACGAAATATAAAAAGGCAGGTACGAGCCATCTCGTGTATACACCAGAATTTGGTCTATTGAGAGAAAAGTACAGATGGCATCAAGCTATTTATACAGATGGTTCTAAAGCTGATGAGAAGGCAGCGTGTGCTATTATCTTTAGTTCCAAAACTAAAACCTGTCGACTTCCTGGTAAAAATTCGATTTTTGCTGCCGAAGCAAAAGCTCTATTGTCAGCTTTAGAAGATATTAGGTCTACTGTAAGAGGAAATATGTCATATTCTCAGATTCACTGTCATGTCTTCAAGTGATTAAGAGTGGAGCTTCAACTCATCCACACCATCTTGAACATTCTACAGTTATATGACCGTAGATTCCATCAACTGATTGATGTTGTTTTTTGTTGGTTGCCTAGCCACCTTGGCATGAAGGGAAATACTGAAGCTAATAAAATGGCTAAGGCAGCCCTAGATAATGAGGTTGATCGGCTGGATTTCCATATAGCAATTTAAGACCCTCTATCTGTGCTTAGGTGAGAAAGCTGTTTCAATCTTTACAGCATGCTGTGGGTAGTAACAAACTTTATGAGTTTAAAAGGATAGGATAGTAGGATGTACTCATCTGAGCAGCCAGAAACATTTCGATCAAGCCATTATCAGGCGATGTAGAATCGGCCATACACGATTAACCCACGAACATTTACTTAAAACGGAACCAATCTCAAGGTGTATTCCGTGCCACGAAAAACTCGCAGTGAATAAGAGATTCTTTTTATCGAGAGCTCCTCTAGAAGATCTTTTTAGTCGGGTAAAAGAAGGCTGTATTTTAGGTTATTTGATAGAAATCAGTTTGTTGTACAAATTTGAATATATGTATATGTTTTTGGTGTGTTGTGTTGGTTACTTCTGGATTGCTGGGTTAGTCGTTTTTAATGGAATACTCAATGTAGCTGAAATATTGCTGAACGCGACGTTAAACCTTAATTCACTTTCTCTCTCTCTCTACATGTATGTATATATAGTGTGTAAATCGTGGACATTTATTTGACACTCCTTATATCCAGCGAATTAACAGAAAACAGCAGATACGAGATTTTCTGCTATTTTCCTAATATAAATTTCCACGACTGGGTATCCACATTTGGCTGCTATCATTTCGGAATCCCAATCTGTAGAGAGAGCGAGAGAGAGAATTAAGGTTTAATTTCGCGTCCAGCGATATTTCAGCTTTAAAACGACGACCCAATCACTAGATGTTTGTTGCGCGCGACACGCATACATTATTGATAAAGATATGTAAACTGTACACGGAGGTCTGGCCTATGCCGCACACCGGAACGTAGATGGGATAAGACGATAACGTATCGAAAGTTCCGGCGTGCATTCAGGCGAGTGAGCATTTAATTATCTTCCCAATCAGATACATTTGTTACTTTTTCGATATTAGCCTCAACAGTTTTGTGGGAAGTGAAAATAAATAGATGAAAGCAAAAAGACGTTTTATCAAGTAAATTACGCTTGAAATAATCATCAATCGCAATGTCGGGACGAACAGTTCTTCCGCATTAATGATCCATACAAAAAGATGAGTTGATGCACTTAAATGAACATAACTATTGCAAAAAATGTTACACAAAAGCAGTTAAATGAAGTTGAAATACAAGGTATGCATTTTCTACCAAATAAACGTGTCAGATGGAAGTAATAAGTCTCTCAACAGATGATTGACATGACACAATAACGTCGAATATGACTGTACCCCCAAGCTCACTAGGAAGTCGAGTAACTGATGTCCCAGATATCTCGACTTTTATAAGCAGTTGAAGGATTTTAGACTCATCACTCGTACTAATACACAAATTAAAATTTGAAACCGAAATTTTATCTAGTTTGCATTAGAATTCCGCAATTTCACATTTTTCATTACGCCCATTCATGAGGTCTCGCTTTTCAATGGAAAACTGCGCTCGGCATTTTAACTCGATTTCTCTTCTCAGGGATTAAGTAACTAGATTAGCTATAGCCACCTCCAGATAGGTTTATCTCCCCTTATGCCATGTCGATCAACCCTTCATTCATTTTACATACAGCCCTGCGTCAATACATCATTTCAAAAAACCTGAATCGTACCAGCCAAAGAGTCCTTATCAACATACTAAATACTAAGATATTTAATTTTTTCAGATATGAATGTGTGTGAGCATTTGATTCCGAAGAACAAAAATTGCCATTTTTTTAACGAACGATTGTTAGTTTTGATGTCGTGTTGTTGCTGCTGTTGTTGTTGTTGTAAAAAGTTGAACAGTCACCTAATTCTTCACCGATTGTTTGTTTTCTTTTGTCTGTCGAATCCGCCAAATGCACTGCAGTTGATTAACTGGAGGTTAATTCAAGTTGTTGTGATACATATCAGATTGGATGATCTGACACTGTGACTTTTAATCTCCGCCAAAGCCTCCATGGCCTGGTGAAGACCCACCGTACGGAGAATGCCAGGGCTTGTTTTCGCCCTCGATAAGTGACTGAAGGCAGGGTAGATCGACATGTCATAATGGGAGATAACCCTGTTTGAAGGTTGTAGCTATGGCTGGCGTAGTTCAAACAACAATCGAGCGCAAAATACTTGCCAAAGCTAAGACGCCACTGTGATGTCATCGGAGCAGCAAATCAAATTACGTTAACATAGCTCAGGGCTTCGTAAAGTTTCGTACAAGTTTCCATTTACATAAACTGCATCCAGACCGTTGAATGTTGCATTAAGTATAGCCTGCTTGTTAGAAAACACTAAATGCCGTTAATTCGTAAAAAAAAACAAGATGTGCGGTAAATCTGTCTCGCACCCAATGTACAATGGCCTTTGGACTGGGACTGGATGATATCAGGACTATGGGGGATACTCCATGTGAAAGATGTGCCAATTTAATCCCAGAAAATGTGTGACACTGGCAACCCTATCGTTGTTCATGACACGATTCAACTACGACCACGTGACTATCCCGGGGCCTCAAAAGGCCTCATGTGCTCGAAACTTATTGGATTGTAGTAATGGCGAATCAATCCAAGAGCGAAGAGTAGCAGTGAATAGTAGTTTTCCTGTGTCGAACTCTCGCTGTACTACAGATAACGTAATAGGGCAAATAACTGGTTAATTTTAACCTGCTGATGGCGGATCTGAGCCTGTGGCGTACAGTTACGTTGTACGAGCCGGGCGTAGACATTGAGCAACCATTACACCACAAACTTCACAACCGCATAATTTATCCACTCCTTCACCACAGGCTGTTGTTTTGACATCCGCGGTTTAAAATGGATACCAAAACACGTCGCTTCTAGTCTGACTTGAAAGCGTTGAATATCGTCGATTACTTTTTATACGACAACAGTAGCCTATATATCTTAAGTAGTAAACATTGGGTGACAACGAATTGCTCATGGGTTTTATTTTCAAGTTATTTTTTTCGAATTATTTTTTATTTGTTTTATCAAATTGCTCAACAGGGGTGGAAAATGATATAAAATATACTGTGATCAGAAGCCGGTGACATGACGTACTGGTACGCCTCACTCAAGCGTGTCTCTTCTACATTGTGTTCATACAGATACAGATCAGACATTGCTTCAGGGCAACGAATTTCCTAGAATTTGCTCCCTGTGCCCCAGAAAAGACAGAAGCCTCAGTTGTTTATATGTGTATACATGGACGTTTTTACATGTATGCACGTACACGAGAAATTTCAACTCGTTATTTCATAAACCAGGACATGTGTACCAGTACTTTATTTTATTTATGTAGAATAGATTATTCTGGTTCTGTTTTTATATTGATGTTGACCCTTTTCAACCATTTGCCCGACCTGTTAATATTGGATTTTTCTGTTCATATCGGTGCGTTTACGATATGCAAAACGCGAATTCTATAGAATCTCCACAATCTTATTAAATACTGTGTAGTACAGTATACTATTCTACTATAGTATACTGTAGTTAATTAACTAGGGTATCTCGTAACTTTACTCATTCCGTAGTATCCAACTGCATTGTGTTACTGTATTTTCATGATAGTATCTGCACACCTTACGTAATGTGCAAATCCATCCGCTGCTGTATATCCACATAACTGCTCAAATTTAAGGTTCTTTCCGTTCTTGTTTGAGCGAAACTAAAACAAATGGGCCTAAATTGGTTACAAACCATTCCCACCATTTAAATTTTGTCCTGGAAATGATTTTATGAGAGTTAAATAATTCGAAAAAATGCGACCCTCTTCACCTAAATCACGGATATCTTTACAACGGAGGCAAACTTACAAAACATGAGGCAGCGTCAGAGTTATTGGAAAACCAAACTGAAAAAGGTGAAACTTATTACGAAGTAATCCGACAAAACCTACCGAGGAACGATTTTATTCAACTTATGACCGGAAGTTTCTTCAACTGGGTTAAGTGACTTATAACTCAGTCTAGATCGAACTTAATTTTCAATATTATTTGTTGAAAAGTTTGAAGATATTTAAATACTCGATCAGTTGATCACCATGTGTCAGAGAAAAATGCGTGGATCAGCTCACAGTTGCCTGGTCGATGCCTACGTATATTTTTTTTTCCCCAAAAATTATGAAAATTAATAAATATATATTTTTTTAAATCGATTTTTTTTAAAATATTTTTTCTGAGTGAAAATAATGAGGGAATGACTTTAATTGAACCAAAGATGAAAGAGAAATACACTCAGAAAAAATATTTAAAACAAAATCGATTTAAATTTTTTTATTAATTTTCATAATTTTTTGAAAAAAAAAAATATATGTACGTAGGCATCGACCATCCAATATCTCACAGGCCAGGCAACTGTGGATCAGCTGCAGTGCTCGTCAACTAATCCAGTCTTAAATGGGCCGTATCTCCATACGGCTTGTCTGACAGATCATTTTCAAACGATAATTTTCCATATAAGAAATACATTTTCATGATTATTCTTTTCACCAACGCAGTGAATATAGGCCTAGTGCGTATATTTTATTATCCGGAAAGGTTTGAAGCCGGTTAGGGATATTGGAACCTAAATTGCTTTATTTTGAATATGGGTACGAAATGGAATTGGTCGGTTATGATTTGTCAACATATTCAATACAGCTGCTAGTTTTATTAATTCCAATGTTCAATTTGTAAAAAAAAAACAAAACAAAAAAAACAAGACAAGACTTCTTGTCGTTCATGTGCTCCTGCTTACACTTAAATTGAATATACAATGTCGCACCTGTCGGTATTATGTAGGCTTATACCGGATGCATATGTTGCCGCGCTATGTGCTGGTACAGATTATTATAGTGTTTAACCCAACTCTATCCGATATTTAGGTCTACATAATCTATTCCTGGAAACGTCTTTCCGACGAAAGCGGATAAGGCACAAAGTGCAAAAGCAGACAGTACCGTGCCCATGGATATATTGTAGGGACAAGGTGACCTGGTATGAACTTTCCGGCGCGTGTTTCTGAGGCCCAAGAGGGTAGGCCTCACGAGCCTGTGAGAACAAACAGCACACCTGTGTAAGTAAATTGATAAAATTCATGGATCACTTAGGAGACATATTTCAATCTGGGATTCTAGAATTACCCTTGCTATTGCTATTTTGGGCCTAGTCCTGGCAACTTATTTGAATATGGATTAACATGTAAATAATATATATATTAACTTAACATGCTTTTATGTTTGAAATCTTTCACAAATATTTATAGTTGTTTTACCTTAACCTGACTAAAATTTTAATTAAAGTCACATATCCGAATTACCCGATTTCACACTTCGTTGCCAACGCGTATTTCCGTTTAACTAATCATTGATCTTATATTTAGGTTTTTATTTCGTTATTTTGCTATTTATATTTTTTAGACAAATATATTTCATTTTTTTCGTTCATCGTTAAAATGTACACAGATTTCATCCGGGGCTGTCAGTTTTTTCCCACTGGTACGTTGTTCCAGTCTAACTTCCAGGTCCGCCTCCGCACGTCGGTTAATTTTGTCTCCCCGGATAAGGATATCATGGAAAGAGAGAGAGAGACCGGCATGCAGTAGGAGTCCCTGATTTTCAGCAAATTTCTTCCAGGTAAGTGTGTTCACAATTATAACATATCGTGATGATACACTTTGAACATGTTAAGCAAGCCTTTATCTCTAGCACAACTATTCAGCATCTTTAACATGATTTATATTTGGCGTTGTTTTACCGTGTAATAGTACTCTCCAAACTGCAAACCAGCACGTAAGACAGCAGTAACCATGCTTGGTTTGATGTGCTATTTGAGATGTTAGTATTGAGTAAGAGATCTACTATCCACACGTGGTATTTCAGCCTAGTTATGGCAGGTATTATTGATACCGGTATATTCTTCTGAGTTAAGCTACATTGTAAGTTAAGCTTAGCGAGGCCGCCGTAATCCATGATATGTGAGGAGGCGATAATAGTCATGTGTTTTTGTTTTGCTGGGATGCAAGCATTGGAGATTGTGAGCTGATAATTTGGACCAGGCAACCGATTCATATATCTATACCCCCTCAAATAAGAGGAATCACTGTGTCTACCCGTCCGCCCGTCCGTCCGTCTGACCAAACTTGCCTTCACAATACTCCGGCTACTATTTGATCGACAACTTCTAAACGCACACAGAATCTGCTCAGTACCTCCCAGATGTCTGAGCTTCGTTGATTTTCGCCGGAGTTATTGTCCGATATCGTCAACATCAACATGTGCCTGTCCAGACCATTCTCACTTACTATTCACAACAAATTCGACACTTCTATGGAAGATACTCATCATCTTGCAGATGTGCACTTTCTGTGTGTGTGTGGGTTTTTTTCTCTCTCACACATTTCGATGATTCTTCATGAAGTTATGTCCTTTTATCATTGCCCGGGCTGTATCTCCCTTATTAATTTTCGAAGACGTTTGAAATTCTCTACGTAGATGCCTAATATTATCCAGTATTATCTGTAAGGTTACATGTTTCCACAGTTATGGCCCTTTATCGCCCATATCAATATATTCTGTAGATGTGCACTGTCGTGTTTTTATACCGCAACCTGAAGCGGTGGGGGAATACATCCAAGCAATCTCTGTTTGCCGGTGCGTGTGAGTGTAGTTTGCGACTGTGGTTAAATGGTGAAAATGAAGCGAGTGTTCGGCGTTGGAACTCATATACTTATGTTTTGATATGTACTTCCATTCTACCAATTTTTCCTAATATCTGTCGTTTCTTCCATCTATTGGACACATAGTTGACCACATTCCACCAGATGACTTGATAGCGCTATTACGTCATTGCTCTTTGTAATTTGTGAGACCGCTCAAGCAGGTGCTAGGGGCCGTGTTGTCATGTCATGCAAGATGTTCACATGAACAGCTACAATAAAAGCGTGGCTGAGATGCAAATCATTACGGAGATCATCTAGGTTCTTGTGATTTTTTTTAGATACTCAGTCAGAATATTGGCCTGTAGGGCCATTCAACTTCTTGTCAGTACGTCGTCATAGCTTTCCACCACCTTCATATGTTGCGATAAATTGTTACTTGTTCATGGTGAGATTTTTTTGGTGAACGTTCGTCTCTTTCCATCAGATGACTTGATAGGACTATTGCATCATTGCTCTCGGATGTTTGTATCTAATACCTCTCAAGTTGGTGGTAGGAGCTGTGTGAACATGTCATCCAAGATGAAAGCTACAATAAAAGCGTGGCTGAGATACAAATCATCACAGAGATAATTTTTAATCCCTGTGATGATTTTAAATATGTAGTCAGAATATTGGTCTACGGGGTCTTCTTGTCAGAACATCGACATCTTTTCTCACCTTTTCCCATAGTTTTATATGTCGTATTTAACATTAGTATGACGCTGTTAGCACCAACATCAAGTTGGCATTAAATAATAATTTAATGAGCAGAAGCTGAAAGACAAGTAATCAACAGAGCAGCCAGGCTCGAGCAAGTTCGAGTGATGTAAGCTGAAAATAGGACATTTTATGGCTTTTATCTTAGGCCTATATTTCCGAGAATTGCCAAAAACGTGGTTCAGATTGATCAGACGTTGAAGCACAATTGTTATGGTAAAAACGTGGTTCAGATTGATCAGACGTTGAAGCACAATTGTTATGGTAAAAACGTGGTTCAGATTGATCAGACGTTGAAGCACAATTGTTATGGTAAAAACGTGGTTCAGATTGATCAGACGTTGAAGCACAATTGTTATGGTAAAAACGTGGTTCAGATTGATCAGACGTTGAAGCACAATTGTTATGGTAAAAAGGTGGTTCAGATTGATCAGACGTTGAAGCACAATTGTTATGGTAAACACGTGGTTCGGATTGATCAGACGTTGAAGCACAATTGTTATGGTAAAAACGTGGTTCGGATTGATCAGACGTTGAAGCACAATTGTTATGGTAAAAACGTGGGCTTCTTTTAAAATGATTTCCCAATAGTATACTTAGCTAGTTATGATACACCAAACTGAAGCAACAGTAGGCGACATTTTCAAAATATGATTAAAGCTCAATCCGAAAATAATATTCCGTTTACTTAGTAACTCCGCCGTATAATCCGCAATGTTACGACTGTAATATATATGAACAATCTGGAGAAATATTAAAGCAGATCATAACATTTAACGAACAGTACAACAATCAACATACAGGGACCAATCATAATTGAATTAGAATTTGAGTGTGCAACAAGAAAATGTTTCAAAATATATTTTCTCGAGACTTACTAGACATTTATTCACGTTGTCGCAATCCCCGATAGGATCGTTAGAAATATGTAGGATGACGGATAACATAACAAATATAGCTGTGCTAATCTCGTGAAAGGTCGTGCATGAAGCAGAGTACTTTTTAGCAGCATCAGCGTGATGAGTTTTCTACTGGGTTGGAGGGGGTACCTGAGTTTCTCAATAGTGACATTCGTAAGCCCGAGCAGTTACGCAAAATTAAAGTCAGCTTTTTCGCAGCTCTGTCTCAACAGTATCAAGGACTGTGGTTTATGACCTCGGACTACGTAAGCTAGGTTTTTTAAAGATTGGCCTTCCCCGCCTTCCCCTCGCATCTCCCACTCCTCTACTGTAGATCTCTCGCTGTTATCTGTTTATCAGATCACAAATCTTTGGAACAAAGGACAAAGTGTGCAACTTGAGGTGGTTTTGGACGAAGCACATCATGTATGAAGAACGCTCATTTATGGACTTGTTATTTACGGGGTTGGATTAAGTTTCTTAATATAAAGTTTAAACGGTGTGACACCGGCAGATGGCACCACAGAATGTCTAGTTTCAGTTTCGATAGGTCGTGTGTATGAGGTCGACACTATATAAATAATTTGAGGGGGTGGTCGACCTATACAACTCGTGGTGTTCTACTTATGTCGATAATACACTTTATGTTCAATTACTAATTTGGTATTGATGAAATGAATCATTGCATTGTGTACCTATAATTCTTTAAGATCTCATAGAGAGAATCAAATTTGCTACAAGAAAATTAAATGATTGTTCCTAATCTTCTAGGAACATTTTTTGTAACCGGATTACCTCAAAACTTGGTTAGACAGAATAATTCTTCAGCTGATTGCTGAATATACCTAGTGTGCCCCACAGTCAATATCTCAATATAGGCCAATGACCGCACAAAGGAAAGATTGGTTATCTGGCGCTGAATCAGCCATTTTGTGGTCTCGTTTTCAATTGTGTTGTTTGGTATGGAACAAGCTAGTAGCTCGTGGTGCATGTATGCATTGAACAGCAAATTGCATTCACTAAACATTCACCGGATTGCGCTACTATTACATCACGGATATATCTTTCATTCAAGAGCAGATAATCTAATCACCCAAATGAGCATTTTATGTTCAAGACGAAGGCAGGGCACACAGCGCATATCCTCAGATCGATCATTGGACATGTTCAAGAAATCCACTTATCTTGAATCTAAACCAAAACAGCTTTGGATTTAAATGTTTCGTATATTTGGTGTTGATGCGCTACCGTACATACCTGTCTCAAGACCAGTAATAATATCTCATGAAGTTTGTCCTTAGTGACATATTTCCTAGGGGTAAGTTCGTTTGGGTCAGCGAGCATACCTCGTTTTGTCCTGTTTTGCTCTAGGCACACCCGGAAGTTTCCAAATAAATAAGGCAGAAAATCGCTCGGGAGATCTAGATATATCACTCTGGACAGAGATAAAATAGGGCATATTTGGGAGTCTTCGTTGATATCGGTTTTTAGTTCATACAAAAGTAAAATCATCCTACACTTGATCATTTCAGTGACAGCTACATTATAGGACACGGTCTCCTATTAGATCACATTAGTAATGGAGATGGAAATGCACATATTTTTACTTGATTTGTGCATAGTCATTTTCTTGTCGTTCTGTAAAAATGACAATTTTCTAAATGTGAAAGGTCTTTTAAAACCGCATATGGATGCGCTTTGAGGCATCTTTTTCACTACGATTTACATTTTCTGTCGTTGCATACCATATCTAGCTCAAATCCATACATGCATTTCTATAATCTAAGAACCCGTCTTTTCCATGAATATTTTATATCCACATTGACTGAAAATTAGCGATTTCTATCAAAGTTACTACAAGTGTAAATCTAGCTTGCCATTTAGTTTTTCCTCTCGGGATTTTTTTCTCGAATGATATTATGTATGTCCGTATGTCCATCCGTCTCCGATTTCTCGTTACCACCATATCTCAAGAATGACTCTGCCTATGAATACCATACTTACATCACACATGCATATGGCCAAAGAGGAGAAGCCTATTGAAAATCAGCGAGATTTCCCAAGTCTCCAGGTCAAACTATGTCGGTTTATCATGAATTGGGTCGCCAGGTCAAACTGTGGCAATTAAGCATTGATTGGGTAGTCAGATCAAACTGTCAATTCATCTTGAAATGGTTGTGATGCCTAGAAGCAACAATCTTAACTGAAATATGTATATGCTCCTAAAGCAGAAGCCTATCAAAAATCTATGAGATTGATCTATTTTTTCTGGGTCATTGGGTCAAATGTGTGCATTCATCTCTGGCTGCTTATCACCATATCTTAAATAAGGCAAAACCTAGTCGTACAGAACTTTACACTAGACACACATCAGGTCATTGACCACAGCCAAACTTGTCATTGGGATATTGTTATCATGTACGTTCATTCGTCTCTATTTTCTCCTTACCATGATATGATAATGCGTAGGTACAGCAAATATGACCTCAGTTTTGGGTAATCAGGTCAGATTATGTCAATTTGTCACTATTTAATAATCTAAAGATTGACTCCCTGGAAACATAACACATGCATACTGTCACAGAGGAAAGTCCGATCGATCTAGTTTTAGGGGATCACTGGGTTAAAGTTGTTCCTTTTGTAACCAATTGGTTTTAATTGCCGTAATTTAAGATGTATTATCCCTAGGTTACCCGACCTTACACTGGACACATACTCGGGCTTCAGCCAATATTGGCATTGTAATTTTGTCATCGTGTTCGTACGTACTTAACATGTTCATCTATCTAAATCATTACCAGTACCTCTCAATGATATACAGGGGCATCAAATTTAAATCACATGGTCATGTGATCACTTCTAGGATAAATAGTCAATTTTGTCACGTGTTACCATCAACTGTTTGTTCTTCAAGAAGGCCCCTATTTTAATACAGCCAAGGCCGAGGTACTCTCAGTGCTTCATGTTTACACGCCCGTCGTAATACGAGATCATGTTATGCTATCACTATAATTACACCACTTATCCGGAAATCCTTGAAAATTGTCGTCAGAGTTACTCCAGTTTATGGATGTTGATTGTGATGAAATTTGGAGTCTTTTAAACTCGTGGAAAAGAAGAAGCCGATTGATCTTGATAATTGAATCCTTGTTCGTCTGTCTGTTCGCTAACTTTCGGTTGTCTAATATCTCCAATTCCTTCTTTTAGACTGGCACAACCATGGGTGTGTCTGACACATGGGACAAGGAAAAATCCTATCAATTTGCAGGGAAAATATCAAAGGTCAATTTCACTGTGGCTCAAATATCATAAAACCATTGAAAATTGTTATGTCTGTGGTATTACTCAGAGATAAGTTCAGCGAACTGGAGTGTGATTCATTTTCCGGTATACTACCAGTACCTCAAATTCATGGCAAGAAAGTAAGCCTATCATGTCTTTTAACTTTTGATGTCTCACAGTACATCCATGGGGTAAAACGAAACCCTATCCTACATTTATATTCATTCCGTGGTCAAAACATTACTCTTGCCTGATAGCAGGAATAGTTGAAATATGAATCTGTGCTCCAATTCTGATTTTTGAAATGTAGCCAAATTTCAATTATATCTCAAACTCATGCTAACAAATATGTGTCTTTCCGTCAACTGTCTATTAAGTTTTTCTTCTATTTCCTACCAAGTGCTATTTCCCGTTTAAGGATCTGGATTTGGGAACAAACATTTGATGTTCCCATACCTTTATGTTGAAGGAATCAATTTCAGGGTCCTAAATGTCCCAAAGTAAGCAATACTGTGTGGTGGGATGGCGGAGAGGGGGCACTACAGTAATGCATATATATGCAAATCTGTAAACAATTTTGCTTTATGCCGTCTCCAGGTCATGCATGAGAGTATCACAAATAATCTGGTCCAAGTTGCCAGATTATCTTGATAGCATGCTGGCAGTATTCAGCCGTCGCCCATAATACAATTTCATCGTCAATAATCGAAATATCTATTTCGTATGACAGTTAGCACCAATTCGAAATGTGTAGGAAATAAAAATAATAAAAACACAAGTCAGCTTCCTACAAGAGAGAAGCGGCCAACAGTTAATGATGTCAGCAAGACGTGATGACGTTCTTTACATAAAATCCTAGTCACTGCCCACTATTCTTTATCCCAATAAATTTTCAAGTTGTTTTCCAGAGTATGTGTCTTAGTCAAGCTTTGATTGCGTCTGTCCATTTGAATACCATGGAGATGTCAAACTCGTGATATTCAAACGGTCACTAGCCCTGGGTTAAGCGTTACGAAATCTCGCGCCAGAGATCTGGCACGTTAAGATCGTAGTTTGCCGTCACTGCATACGATATTTATTATGGAATTTGAAAAACTTTGAATGAAGGCGTTTGGTGATATAGCCCTGTTTGGTGATATAGCCCTGTTTGGTGGTATAGCCCTGTTTGGTGATATAGCCCTGTTTGGTGTTTGGTGATATAGCCCTGTTTGGTGATATAGCCCTGTTTGGTGATATAGCCCTGTTTGGTGGTATAGCCCTGTTTGGTGATATAGCCCTGTTTGGTGTTTGGTGATATAGCCCTGTTTGGTGTTTGGTGATATAGCCCTGTTTGGTGATATAGCCCTGTTTGGTGATATAGCCCTGTTTGGTGGTATAGCCCTGTTTGGCAAGTTTCTGCAGTAATATTCTGTGGTGTTGATTAAATTCGACACAGTCTGATAATGACCTAGCAAATGCTACCAGGCGAGATATGTACCAGGTCCTCTTGGAATATTGCTATCCTATCACTGGTGTCTTTCAAGTCTAACGTTCTCTGCAGTCGTTAAATACAGATGGGTGTATAGCTTGATCGTTAAGTTGGAATGAACGCGCCGAAATACGGGGGAAAAAACAAGATGTTATTTCCTTTCTGTTTCTTGCTTAATACATAGTTTCTCATGATTTCCATGTGATGTAATGTTGTTTATGTTGGACAACCATACGTTTTCTTAATCTGGCAAGCACCTCTTTTTGTCGTAGTTTTCAGGTTGTCATATCTACATGTATGTCATATATCGCATCCGGGATACATCAAATGTTGAAGGTATGATTTCTCGGACACTTGCCATACATAATAACAGATAGATACGACATGTTTCTCACGTCTAAAGGCCACATTATGGCAAACAGAAACCTTACAATTGCAATACACTCATATACCCCAGCCATACCATGATTTGTAATATATTTTATTTTGACCTTCGATGCCTAGCACATACTGAGCTTGACAAATCGGAGTCGCTCGGTCTGTTTATATTCTTCTTCTGCCAGATTCTGCATGTGCGGTTGAGGTACCATACTGAATTATTACGCACAGAAATGTTCGCTCACTTATCTCTATAAAAATGAAGCGGGCCTTCTCTCTCGTCGAATTTACGACAAAAGAGAGGATTACAATTTCGTCATCGTAAACTATTCCTATCGGGACATTAATATGCCAGAGGGACCTGCGTATTGCGTATACATATCTCGCCTGATATCAAATGTGATGATTTTAATCAACGTCACAAAACATTATTGCAGAGACAGGGTTATATCATCAAGCGCCTTCACTCGAAGTTTCTCAGATTTGGCGATACATATCGCATGTTGATTACAAAATACGAGCGTAGCGTGCAAGATCTTTGGCGGTACGTTTCGTAACTAGGAGCCGTATGAACCTATGTTTTTCAAGATCCTCATATTTGTTATATGAGCAGTCACAATCAAAGAGTGACTGAGACACATCATACTCTGCATAACTATTTTACAAAGAATGAATTTGATATTTTTGGAAAATCCTGATGTCTTCCTAGCACATTGAAAACTGTTGACGACTTCTGTCTTGCAGGAAATCGGTCTAGTTTTATGTATACTATTATTTATCCTTTTAATTTGGTGCTAATGTTATTATAAGAATTAGGTCTGGATTATGGACGAGGAAATTTATTAATGGACGACGGCTGAATATTGAATGACGGATTAGACACTTGTATATTTAGTAGATTAACGATATTTCCGGTCACAGTTACTAAATTTGCGACCACGGTTGGTTGTGGATTCACATCCACATATGATGATCTTTTCTACCACTACATCGAAAATTCAGCAGAAATGCGTCACTCTTATTCAAAATACAAGATTGAGAAGAAATAAAGAAGACTGATTCAGACTTTGAGAAGCCGCAAGTTAATACTGATAATGTGTAGTGATCATCATCTTGTTCGCTCTCTATTAAACTAGCGATTAGTCAATAAGCTCGTTTATTTTTGGCTTAGGTGAGTTAATACTGACAAAATTCTATGACCGATACATTCTCCTCTCCTTTTTTCTCCTCCAGACTTTCATAATTCAGTTTCCTTAACTTGTCAATGGCTGGATGGACTTCCCTCATATTTTGTCAGAATGAAAATAGGGTCGTGCAGAGTGAGCTGAATCGCTCAGTCTCATGGACATATGAGTTCGAAAAATTCTTGCCTAACAGAATCGTACCATTGTTTCGCTGGATTGTTTTAGTGTAATTGCAAATGATTAAGACTCAGAATGTATTTTGGAGAACAAATGTAGTGTCCCCATAAAAATAGTGTTTCGGTGTATTAAAATGGCTATGGCCTGAATGATTGACTCCTTGATAAAACGAAATCTCCATCACTCCTTTCCTCCATATGCTCCATACCTCCATATGCTTCATATTATTGGTAAAGGGTTCGAACGCCGGCGGACTCGAGTGACCACCTAAAATTTCTTGCAGAAAAGAAACACTTGAAGAAAATTCCATGGCAATAGTTTTATTTGTAAGTACATATTCTCTCGTATTGGACGGTACATGATGAGTAACTGAAATCCGTTCAGATTTCCCTCTACAACGGAAATGTCGATATGACTTTCGTCGGAAACTTGCTTTTCCTAGATCACGGCAGCCTGACCTCGAATACAATCGGGATACTTCATAATTTCATGCTAAACGTATCCCGTGTACCCATGTTTCGAGAATCTCCGTCATCATGAATATAAATGGATGTACTACTTGGATTAAATATACACCACACTGTTCCATAGAGGCAAATTTATCTGCGTTCTGTGCAATTTACTGAATTATCCCGCGTCGCCCTTTCTGAACATTATGAAGAAATTCGATTATAAAGGCTGATGAAGCTCAGTTTATGTGAATTGTGTAGTATTCAGTCCAGGTAGGATCTCTATCTTTACTTTTTATGAAGCTTTTTGTAGAATGGGTGTACGGGATATGTTAGGCATGAAATGATATAATTTATCAGATTGCACAAGCACAGACAGCCGTTAGGTGACCAAACAAGTTTCTGAATCAAGTCACGTCGACATTTTAGTTGTTGCAGAGGATAACCCCATCATACACCATCCCATACGAGACAAAGTTAGCTGTCAAATAAAATTCTTATGAAAATTCGTTCACGCATTTGATTTCTCGACAAAATTAAGTCGACCGTTCTATCCAGTGTTGGCGGGTGTCCGAGCCCTTTATCAACAACATGGATCCTATAATAGCTTTTTGTTAGACATATAACGTTCAAATACACCGAAAAAATATAAGTTTTCATACCAAGTTACACTACTGTTATTTTTCGCAAGTTTTTGCAATTATGGAAACGGAGACACTTCGTGGTCGAGAGCTGTCGTATATGACTCGTATCCTACGTAATTGAGAAATCTGCCTTTCTAGTCTATTATTTACATGCATCAATTGCTACATCTCTAAACAGTCTGTTGTTAACACTTCACATAGGCGGTGTGTTCTAAATATTGTGATTCATTAGTGGATATGATTGCCACAAATTAACTTTGGTTAATTTTGATAATTTTATGAGCCGGATGACTCATACAGCATATTTGTAAGCGTTATCACCAGAAACAACATTATTTCCACGGTGATGACGTTTTGCTCCTGGCAAAAGATTTTCTCTTGTGATCTGAACTATATTTGCCCAGGAAGAATGGAGACGCATTCTTCGGATACTTTTCCTTCACAATCAACATTCAGGCAAGTAATGTACCCTCTAATCTGAATTGTAAGATCAAATAATTGTTGTTTGCTATGCAATTTAAAATAAAAAATAGACTGTTGAAGATTATACAGGTTTTCAAATCTGTCTGACTTCAAACATTGTCGTACAGATTGTTACCACCTATATGAAAAGGTTGTCGACGGTATTGCTTTTGGTCTCTGGGTTTGTCTGTCTGGTTGTTTGTTCGTTTGTATGCATTGGAAGCAGGAATTTTGGGAAAGATCTTGTTATTGGACCTTGAACGTTTAAACGTGTAGACATACAACTTTACAGCAACGAGTGTTTGCGTTCTCGAAATGTTTTCTTCCGATCACACATGTATGTTGTTGAACGAAGTTTTCTAAGTTTCATTATAAAATGGATATTGCTCACCATTTTGTCTGTAACATGCGCCGTAATATGCGATGTGTGTGTAATAGATAAACGTAAGGCCCGTGTAAACACTATGCCCCAGTATATTGATTATTTCCTCATCACTATGTCCAGCTTAACACATAAAACTTAATCCAAACTAACATAGATGAACTTTTGCTATGAGAAATGCGGACGCTTTTATTATTCACAATGACATTCTGTGTTTATTCCAAACAGCAGAACTTTATTAGACATTGGTTTCGAATTCTGAAATATTGGTTTAAATTAATAAATAGTGAAAATTGCATTTTACAGGGAGTATATAAATATTTGTATATTCAAGCTGACAAGAAAATAACGAATTGTGTGTCGCTTTTAAGAGACATGTTGTGTACTTTCGGCTTTCCTGAGGTATGGCTTTTCCCATTTTCTGTTGATTATGCTGCTTTTCAACGTATATTTCGCATTAGGCTGAAAGATAACTTTATAACAACTTGGTTTGCAGATATGGAATCTCCAAAATTAGCGATGTATAAATATATTAAGACTGAATTTTGCTTGGAGCCTTATATAATAAAAATAAGTAACAGTAAGCATCGCATCGCGTTAAGTAGGTTAAGAACCTCTTCACATAAGTTGAAAATAGAAACGGGGAGACATGGCAGTAATCGTTTAGAAATCAAAGATCGATTGTGTCAACACTGCAATCAAAACGTGATAGAAAATGAATTTCACTTTCTGCTCATTTGCCCGCTGTATAAAAGTATAAGAAAAAGATATATCAAAAGTTATTTTTGGAAAAAACCTAGTGTCTTTAAAGCCGTTCAGCTTATGTCTGGAAGTTCTCGAAGTACTGTTCGCAAATTAGGGAAGTATGTACATGAAGCATTTATGTTAAGAGATGCACACTTTGTACATTGATGGTCTATCAGCTCATTTTCACATTTTTCAATCAGATGTTTCAGCATTAGTGAGTAAATTGACCTAGCCTGTGACAATCCATGTGTTTGACCGCTCTGACCATTACTGTATATGTACCATGCTATGTGGCGAGGGGCAGGTTATGCCCAAGCCGAATAAAGAAAGAAAGTTATGGTTTAGGAAATTATGGTCGACTACTCCCAGCTTACAACGTTCTTGATTTAGATCATCGAAGCGCTATACTGGATCTAGGGTACTCTCATCATGTACGTCCGTCCGTCTATGTCTTCTCGTTAACAACATATATTCAGATACATCTGATATCGTAAACTATTTGATGAACAACTTACGACTTACAGGGAAAATTTTAGCTTTTGACAGAAGATATGTATGGGGTATATTTCGTGACCTTATTCTGGTATTATTTGCAACAGTGATGACACTTTACCTGTCCTACAAGCTTACATTGTTCATGTTCTGTGCCTTGTGTGTATGTAATGTATTTGATGTCCAATCTGATGGTACTTTTTCTCAGAGTTATTCTCGTTTTCATGTAACATTACATTCTCGCGAGTCAATGTATTAATCGATAGGTTACGATCGATACACTGGCTTCGTTAGTTACCGATAGCAACGAGGGGTTTCCACTAAACCGAACCAATCAGTAAGCGCGCTGAAGCAGCTCAACAGGCCAACCACAGCGGGTTTTGAGTTTTGGCGGGTTTGAATTTCATTCATCGCCGGCCAGACTACCTTTGAAGTTCGACATCGGGTGTCAAAGCGAAAACCACAGGATTCCGATACCGACGCGCTAATTAAAAACAGCCGCTGGGGATGAAATGTACAAGATTGTGTAATACACGCAACCACTCAGAACTCATTCAAATCATCATAAAGGTCCAGCTAAACCCTTTCTGAGGATTTAGGGATTACCTGGACTCGTGCAGATGGTAACATTACTATATGCGCTGTTGTACATTCTTGTCCGGGCAATATCTCCGAATATTTGAAAATTAATCGGTATGTCCTTATCACCACGGTGGAGCACGAGTTCCACTTTTCAAAATCCTTATATTTCATTCAACCATTCGTATGTTGCCACATACAACCATAATGTCGAGGGGTCAGTGTATCTCTGCAGAGCTACATCATTTTTACCCCTCGGCCAAAATTTGGCCGAAGGGTATTGTCGTCGTCATGTACGTCTGTCCGTCTGTCCGTCCGTCCGTCACACCTTTCTCGTTACCAAGATATCTTCAGAACGACTTACCCTAGGCACACCAAACTTGCAGTGCACATCCGTATGCACGTGACGCAGAACCCTATTGAATCTGGACCTGATTGGTTGGAAACTTTGGCGGCCATCTTTAATTTATGCGAAACCATCACAGCTTTCTCGTTACCAAGATATCTTTAGAACGACTTACCCTAGGCACACCAAACTTGCACTGCACATCCATATGCTCATGACCCAGAACCCTATTGAATCTGGACCTGATTGGTTGGAAACTTTGGCGGCCATATTTAATTTATGCGAAATCATTAATCTTGTGTATCTTAGGTACCATTTCACTGTTCCGTGTGTGAACTTGGTATAGATCATCGATGCATCAAGAAACTTCAAAGGAATGACCAAACCAGTTTCCCTGATTCGGTGGAAACCTTGGCGGCCATCTTTAATTTATGCAAAATCTTTAATGATATATATCTTTGATACCATTCAAGTGTTCTATACGAAACTTGGTATACAGCATCGATGTATCAAGAGACCTGCAATGTATAACCACATCAGTTCCTCTGAGTGGCAGGAAGGATGGGCGGCCATCTTTAATTTATGCGAAATCATTAATGATCTCTATATCTGATACCGTTCGAGTGCTCGATGTAAAATTTGGCATATATCATCGATGCATCAATAGACTTACGATAAATGGCAGTTCTGGTGTTTCTGATTGGGCGGAAACCTTGGTGGCCATCTTTAATTTATGCAAAATCTTTGATGATGTATATCTTTGATACCATTTCAGTGTTCTATATGAAACTTGGTATACAGCATCCATGTATCAAGACACTTGCAATGAATAACCACATCAGTTTCTCTGAGTGGTGGGAAGGATGGGCGGCCATCTTTAATTTATGCGAAATCATTAATGATCTCTATCTCTGATAATTTTCAAATGCTCTATGACAAAATTTGGTATACATCATCGATGCATCAACAGACTTATGTAATGAATACCGACTTCTCTGATTGGACATAAACCTTAGAGGCCATTTCTAATGGCAATTTTTTTCATAATCTGTATATTTGTCACTTGACTGCTTGGTGTTCCTGAAGTCTTGCTTCAAATTGAATACATTATGAATGGCTGGCGCCCAGAGCCGAGGGGTTTTCAGATGCGCAGCTTCGTATTATTTGCCACCAATTGCTTTGTAATCAACGCATCTCAAGAGTGGAAGATTGAGTAAGATTTAACGTCGCTTTCAACAATCTTTTCATTCATATTATAACGTTTGGGTCACCGTTACTTTTCTCACACGGGAACACCATGTGTGTCCCAGTTACTTACCCATATCTCAATAGTGATATGGGCTAGGCTTAATGAATTTACGCTAATTAATTAAACGTAACATAACACGGGTGGTGGAAAAGATGCCTGCCTACTGACAAGAAGTCATATGACCCAACATGCAAATATACTCACTGCATATTTCCAAAAACACATCAAAGCCACGCTTTTATTGTAGCTACTCATGTGGATATCTTGGATGCCATGACAACACGGCTCATAGTACCGGCTACATCAAGACCGATGATGTAATCGTTATCGTTATGATCATATCACAAGGATGACTTTCCCGTACGATAAAGCTACTTTGTGGAAATATTTTTTGGATGACGGCTGAATATTGAATATCCGATTTGATGCCTATAATTATGCCTAGTAGCACCAAACTTACATCACATATGCATGTAGTCAACGAATGGAAACCTATCAAAAATTAGTGACGGAAACCTATCGAGAATTAGTGACGTTAACCTATACTTTCTGGCTTATCAGATCAAATTTTGTCCAATTCCTTGTTTGTTTGGCAATTGCTTTTTACTCAAACAGGACCATGTATAAATACCCCAAAGACAGAGGGATTCTCAGCACGGGTTCCGTCTCCGTCAAAAAGAACTGGAATTTTAGCTTGAATTTAACGCACTTTGGCGCTTTTGAGAATATTGAAAGGTGTAGATTGAATATTTCACAAACAAACCATGTCACAAGAGCTGAGCACAATGCAAATCAGCTGTTTCAGTGAAATTATCCCCAAATTCCTTAGAAAATAATCCGTCGATGATGTTTGTCAAATTTACCCACCAAACCACGTGAAAGGACTTCTGAGAATGTAGACTCCTCCGAAAATTTAGGAATTTCCGACGATTATCTCACACATTTCGACATCTTGAGTAACAATTATTGAAGAGGGGGTCAGAGTGATTCTGCCTCGCCTCTGCCCTAGTGTCCGTTAAATATAATTCAATTTGGTCTGAAGGATGAAGTAGCCATTTAATGCACGAGTCTTTTAATGATGGGATGAGTTTTATTTGAACTATAGTTTAGCGAGCTCTGGTCTTTTGGCATTTTCTGTGGACGTTTGGTCAAGACTAAATTAGAACACTGCTATATTTGGCCAGCTTTCTTCTATTGCACTAAAATGACTTATATTCCATTTCATAATCATGCAACTGGTATCTGAGTCATATCCTTGTTTCATAACGCAGCCGGAAAATCTTGTAAAGTTGAGTTTTAAATTGTTTGTCATCATACGCCCACAGATCGTCATATATCTGGAAGCTCTATACAACCGAAGTAGACCGAAACTCACTTCAGTTCTATTAGTACAGGTCAATCGTACACATTTTCCATTGGTATTTAATGTCTTAATTTCAACTTTATATCCAGATGCCTTATTTTTCTTTGGTGCCCAATGGTCCAGACCAGATGGGGTCGTCTGTCAGTCTACATTACAATGGTGTTGTTGGCTTCGTTTTTTACTTGTCCCTGCCTGGGGGGAATCTGAGAAGAGCTCAACCAGTCCTAGATATTCTTTTCCCTGTATCTTGACAAAACCTGTCTTAACGTATTGTACGTTTGTGTGGGTCCTGGTTTTCCTGGTAGATGAGCCTGAAGGCATCCGGTTACAGTTCCATGCTTTTTTTGTAAGTGTAGGTTTAGGTCGTTCTGCCTCTCCCTGTGAGTTCTTGCCTAACGGCCCGTAACATCAGGAAAAGTCATCCAGACAGACGCATGCGAATTCGTTTATTTATTTTTTGATTTCACCTTGATTACATTCTTTGGATTTCGTGAGTTTCCGCTGCGGTTTTCGTGTGCCACAGGTAATCATTCCATCCCGACCGCACTCGACACTTATCAAAATTTTGTGATGTGTGAGGTATTCTTTGTCTTATTAACATATAAGCGATATATACATTCAAAAAATGGACTTGATTTCCGGCGTATATCTGATGCGGAGACAAGATAGAGTCATGTGCACAGATTCTGACCTGATGTGTTTTACCTTGGTTTGATAAGATGTTTCAGTTGGATTGTTGCTGATGATGAATAAGGAAGATCTCTTGGCTAAGTAATTCATTTATTTTGGTGTTATTGGGATCAGGAGAACGTTCGAACTTTCGGTTTCGTCACATCTACAGTATAGTATTGTAAGTATTTCAAACTAAATGTCTAATTATGAGTGTAAACTGTTTACCTGTGTATCGGGTCATGGACGATTTATGGTTCATCTTTTATTAACAAAAGTGTCACGGAACAAATGAGAAAAATGGAGTTTCTGGGTACATCAATGAGTTTAGACGGGCGGTTATTCTGTAATACATAGGCCTGGACAATATAAACTAACACGAAAGACCGATCGCTTTTCTCGTTTCATAGCGTGCGATTCCGCAATCTGTATATGGCGTCAGGGATAGTTAGTTGGATTTCAAGGTGAATATTCTTTCAGTGTACAATCAGTTATTTACAGATGTGCATACTGGAATCAATCAGACACGGAGTCAATATTTAGTTAATTGTCGAAAGATAACTATTTCCACGTCCGTTCTTTCTCATTAAGCAAAGCCTAGAGGCGATATCCTAGGTTAAAAGACCCCTATACTATATTAAGATGCTGTGAAAGATAAACCATTGATAGTCCAGATCGAGCATCATATTTGGACATATGGTGTTATCCGAAAGAAAAATTATTACTCTCACGACGATTCTTTGACAAGAGAAGCGATTTTCAAATTAGACTTAGTTAGCTTTCCAAGCATTTGAAAGATCCTGCGAAAAATTGTGACGATTTTAAACCGCGTCACAAAAGCCGGTGCTAGATACATGTATGTATTTTACATATCCACGTTGTTCAAATCAACAATCACAATCAAATCGTGACTGAGATACAACTTATTCCAGAAAACGACTTGGAAATCTATTTGCATAAAGACTAATGGTCGGTGATAAGGATTTTATGTAGGGACCACCATCTTGTCTTGTCTAAATATTGTCGACCGTTTCTCTTCTGCAAAAACCCATCTTGTTTGTTTTTATTTTTTCATTCTTTGCTTTGAAATTGGTTCCTTCTGTCGTAAGAGAAAATTGTTTCGATCATTGCTGGGTAAATTGTTATTATTGACGGCTGAACATTGAATGACGAATTTGACGTCTACACGTTTTTGAACTTATTTATTGGATACAACCCCGATGTTTCTGCTTCTTCATTATATCATTCAATTCATAAAGATTGGCCTAAGATATTCTGATTTTGTTCTGGTTATGTATTTGGAAAGTGATAGACAATCCGGTTTTCGGAATTCCAGGAATATTGGAACGCCCACGTCATAATAATTACATTCAGTGGAATTGGGAGGGGCATAGTGTTTGAATACCAAAACAAGCTGTATTTCCAGGGTGAACAACATAGCCACGTACTGATCAAACCCCCCGCCAAAGCGTTTTGACTTTGTCACAAATTTATTATATTTAGCATGTTCGCTACCACCTTGACCCCCACCTAAAGCGGCTCCTTCTGTCATACTCATTTCAAGTCGTAGTCGTTGTTGTACTACAATCAATAATTTCCATATGACTTATTCTTCCCTGGAAAAGATCAGCTTTTTTTTGTCCTCGGCCAATTTTGGTCGAAGTGGTATTGTCGTCGTCAGTATCGTCCGTCTGTTCATCATCACCGTTACCACAATATAGTTTGAAGGAATATAGCCGGGGTATCCAAATGCATACAGCGGGTGCAGATGGTGATGAATAAGAATCTATTGGAAATGTCCGGCTTTGACCTATTTATCGAGGTTAAATTACACATTAAAACGGATATGACGCCTGCATGATATCTCTTCAAGGGTTATAGCTAGCCTTTCTTAATTCATGCCACTGATGCATCTGTTTATTGGTCAGATGTTCATATAAGATGGTTGTTCGTGACTTATGTATTCAAGGTCAAACACTAAGTAAACTGTCGATTCAATGCTGTTAGTACATCTTTGTGCATTAGAGCTAGGATACATGTTTTGTCTTCCAATGTATTGTCTCCTCTGGTGCAAATTTTAGCTTTATATGCATCAGCCCAAACACACATTCAACTGTGAATGACAAAGATATCTGGGTCTTTCGTCGAGTCTATAATACTCTATTCTACCATGGAGCATGCCCTTTAAAACTGCTCCCATTTAGTATCCTACATCGACCGATGGGTGGATGGATGGATGTACTTGGGCACCGCGATGGGCACAGGTCATGCGAACACGCCGTGCAACCCGTTTCCCCCAACCCGCCCTACACATACATCATCTGATATCAGTCAGATTACATCAAAGCACAGAGGTCATGAAAATGGTCACATTTATGAGAAATCAGTACAAAATCATGAATTTTCATTTTCTATGAGCTGTGATAACCCGGCACACCACAGATGCAAATTTGCTTATTGATCTCAACACTATTGAAGTTACTGACCTTGATCTACTTTCTAGGTCAAAGTATAAGGTAAAAGTAATTTTGTTTGTCCACCAATGACGTTATCTCATTACCTCTTGAACCAATATTCAATAACTAGAGTGTCCCCGAACTAAAGCAATGCTGGCATCTGAGTCCCAACAGCCGAGGGGCCCTCGGTGGCCGAGTGGTCTAAGGCGCTTCGCTGGTGACCGCTAGCCTCACACCGCTGAACCGGCACGGGTTCGAACCCAGCTGGTCCATGTGTGAAAGTTTGTCAGTTACTTGCCGAAGGGCGGTGGTTCTCTCTGGGTACTCCGGCTTCCTCCACCAATCAAACTGACTGTCACCATATGAGTGAAACAAACTTGAGTGTGACATTAAGCCAAATTCCCTCCCTCCCAACAGCCGAGGAATTTTGGGTTCATTGAGCTATTTTTAACGTGATTTTCGGTTACTAAATTACAAGCGTCTGGCCCATCATTCAAAATTCAGCCGTCGTCCATTAAAGAATATCCGCGTCCATAATCCAAAGACGTATTCCATATTTCATATAACAGTATTAGCACCAAATTCAAAAAGACAATCATAATATACATAAACATAGGCTTGTTTCCTGCAAGAGAGAAGCCGTCAACAGTTTTCAATGATGCCGGCAAAACATCATGATGTTCCAAAAATATCAAATCCGTATCGCTGATCAGTATTCTTAATCCATAATATTCGTTACAAAGTCGTCATCTAAAGGATGATGTATCTCAGTCACGCTTTGATTGTGACTGTTCATATGAGTACCATGAGGATCTTGAAGTACATGGGTTCATACGGCCCCTAGCCCCGGGTTAAGCGGAATTAGACACAAGTTACGAAACGTAACGCCATAGATCTTGCACGCTACATTCGTATTTTGCTAAAGCTATTTCAGTGATAGCAAGATGCATTCGAATTTGGTTGGCAAAAGATAATGCATGTGCGAAACACAATATTGGCCTTGGTTATTGGCTTTGACATAGTCCTTAGAACGTGCGTATGACATATGCTCGTATTGCCTAGTAGAATGAATTGAGTTTAATTGGACTCCACAGTCAGTTATATAGAACTGTTTTCCAATACAGCCAGAACAAATAACATACAAATTAGAAAATATAAAATATGAATTAAGATGATTAAACGAAGGCATGAAGACATTCTCACAAACAAGGCTAACATCACTGTCACCACACACATATGTGGCTAAGTCGCAGACGATAATTAAGACTAAAGTATTTGTGGAATACTCGATGAAATATAGTTCCCATATTTGAGTTAAAAAAATGGTATACCGGTCTTCGCTGACTGGATTTAGAAAGGTAAAGCATTCCATGAGTCATTTCCATCTAACCTATAAAGATTTATGAGAGCTTTCTTGGTAGCTCTGGTGCTGTGAGTTGTTTTTGACGACACTATTTCAACAGTGTCGACCAGAAGATCGATTACCAAAGTATATCTCAACAATAGTGCGTTGATGTCGAGGTGACTACGGAGAACAATCCTTATATCTCTGTTTTGAATGCGATTATTAATCCTTTTGATTTGAGTAATGGAGGTATGACGCCAGACAGATGAACAGTACAGTCAAAACGCATGGGGTTGACGATGGAGTGCCCAAGTAAAACCAAGCCAAACCAGGATAACAGATTGAAACAAGTTTTTTTCGTATCGTCGCAGGGATGAATAGAGATACTTTCTTGAGAATTCCAGTCGATTTGTTATGCTTGCTTACAGTTTCGTGGAATGGTCATTTAAACTCAAGCATTGTCGATAAGCAATTGCTAACTCATGTGCCGTGTTCAATCCCCGTCACCACAAGTTATTGTAGAGAACTTGCTCTACTTACTTACTACGCTATAGAGCACTTCCATTCAAGGCTTCTCGGAATTGCAAATGGATATAGCAAGCGTCAGATCCGACATTCAATATTCAGACGTCGTCCACAAAATCATTTTCGCGTCAATAATCCAAAGACCTAACTCTAAATGTGTATTAAATAAGAATAACAGAACAGATGGATTCCAACAATAGTGATGCGCTCAACAATTGTAAGTGATATCAGCAAGATATGTTCATGTTCTTTACCTGAAATCCTAATCACTGACGGTTATTAGACACCAATTAGAAAACGTAGCACCAGAGATCTTACACGCTACGATCATATTTTGCCGTAAGTGTACGATATTAATCACACAATTTGAGAAACTTTGAATCAAGGCCTTTGGTGGTATTGCCGTGTTTAACAAGTTTTTGTAATAATATTCTGTGGCTTTGATTAGAATCGTTTAATCTCACACCCCATGAGTCTTAAAGCTACAGGGCCTGAGAAACATGGGCAATGCTACTTAATTAATAATAATAATAATAATAATTGTTCGTAAAAAAACATGGGAATGTATTTGGATAATAGTATAGAAAATAAGTTGATATGATAATATATTCCTGGCATCTCTGTAAACTGGCATTTGTTTAAGTTTATTTCTGATTGGTTCTAGTCGCAAATTATCTCTGCGACCGATTCTCTCTTGTAAGAAACCATCTAGTTTGTTTATCCCATCGGCATATATGCCGGATGAGATCATGTCGTCACTCTGTCCGGCTGGCTGGCTGGCTGGATGGCTGGCTGGCTGGCTGGATGAACGACGTGACCGCTCTAAAAGGTGAACCGTTCCAGCTAGAGTCTTCAAATTTGGTATACTGCATTGTTGGATGGTAAAGCACAAGCCTATTGAAATTGGGCACATTTAATTGATTTTTGTGGTTTCCATGGCAACATAACGAAAAATATCCATATAACGACGTGACCGCTCCAAAAGATGAACCGTTGCAGCTGGAGACTTCAAATTTGGTATACTGCATTGTTGGGTGGTAAAGCACAAGCCTATTGAAATTGGGCACATTTAGTTGATTTTTGTGGTTTCCATGGCAACATAACGAAAAATATCCATACAACGACGTGACCGCTCTAAAAGGTGAACCGTTCCAGCTAGAGTCTTCAAATTTAGTATACTGCATTGTTGGGTGGTAAAGCACAAGCCTATTGAAATTGGGCACATTTAGTTGATTTTTGTGGTTTCCATGGCAACATAACGAAAAATATCCATATAACGACGTGACCGCTCCAAAAGATGAACCGTTGCAGCTGGAGACTTCAAATTGGTATACTGCATTGTTGGGTGGTAAAGCACAAGCCTATTGAAATTGGGAGCATTTAGTTAATTTTTGTGGTTTCCATGGCAACATAATGATAAATATCCACATGGTGATGTGACCGCTCTCAAAGGTGAACCGTTGCAGCTAGAGACTTCAAATTTGATATATATACAGCATTGTTGGGTGGTAAACCACAAGCCTATTGAAATTGGGGACATTTTGGTGGTTTTTTGTGGTTTCCATGGCAACATAACGAATAATATCCACATTACGACGTGAATGCTCTAAAAGCCAAACCGTTGCAGCTGGAGACTTCAAATTTGGTATACAGCATTGTTGGATGTTAAAGCACAAGGCTATTGAAATTGGGTAAATTTGGGTGTTTTTGCTGTTTCCATGGCAACATAATGGAAAATTTCCACATAATGAGGTTAATGCTTTAGAAACAGAATCATTGCAGCTAGACACTTCAAATTTGGTAGCATAATTGTGTGCTTGGTGTTTTTGCAGTTTCCATGGCAACAAATGGAAAATATCCACAGAATGATGTTAATGCTTTAGAAACCAAACCATTGCAGCTACACACTTCAAATTTGGTAGCATATTGTGTGGTAGTTCCAACAATCCGGAGTACCTCTCTACCTCACTATCACATCCGTGCACCCAATACTAAGGTTTGCAACAATTCCATCATCTCCCTAGTATAATCTGTGGCGTGTCCGACTCCTCCTACTCCTCATCCGCTTCACTCACTGCACAGCGTGGCGCGGGATAGGGTGGGGCGAGAGACGTGTGGTTTTCGCTACCTGAGATTCCATGGGCCAGGCTTGCATCCTACAGTAGAATGGGTTGACTGCGCATGCGCGATGAGTAGTAGTATAGAAAGGGCACGTGATCTCCCTATCCCTATAGGTGTAGCGCGGGAGACCTGGGGTTTTCGCTACCTGAGATTCCATGGGCCAGGCTTGCACCCTTCATTAGAATGGGTCGACTGCGCATGCGCGATGAGTAGTATAGAAAGGGCACGCGATCTCCCTATCCCTATAAACTAACCCATGGGGGTGAATGAACCCATGGGGGTGAATGAGCCATGGGGGTGAATGAGCACTCGTATGATATAACTGGCGGGGGAATCCCCGCAGTACCGAACCCGTGTTTGTATTTGGTGTCGCCTTAAATGAAGGACAACATTTCCTTCAATTTTGCTATGAAATCATTCTATTCCACATCATATGATTTACCCTAAAGCTTCTGCAGGAACCATTTGTGTCCACACGTGTAACTTACTATATTAATTACAACTGAGTTCCTAAAGTTTGGGTGCACACTGTGCATATGATCAATTTCCTGAATTGAATTGATTTCCACCTTGTGGTTTTTCGGACTGACAGATGATGGCATGCAGTTGTCAGTGTGGTTGTTTCATGTACAGGGAGCTTTCTATTGCTTTCATGTCAGCACACCTACCACTACCCTCAAGGAGAGCATGTCCCCATCCCCAGGTCATCGAGCCGCACCCTCTATCTCCCAAACTAGCCCTCGCCCAACCTTCATATATTGTCTTTGAGCATATATATCTCCAATATATCTTGGCAGAAGCTGAAATTTGTGTGTTGTCTGCAATATTGGGATAATTGCAACCCCAAAAGGTTTCAATTTATCAGGTACAGACCCATGTTTTTGTATTTGGTAAATATGTCTGTTGTCTGTATAATACACCTGGGCCTATCGTACTATCGTACTATGCCTTTAACATTTTACATTAACCAACAATACGTGTGAACATTTCCTTACACATAATTGAGAGCCATTTTAATGCTCCTCTTATCAGAGCGGTCTAGCCAACTTTCCATACAAATACACATGACTGTTTTCCCCCAACTACTTCTGTTTCCCCTTATTGAATGCCCTTCATCTGTCTATACTGGAGATTTATATTGCTCATGTGAAAGGGACGGCAAGTTCACACTAGGCCGATGGAATCAAGTGTGGCCGTGGCCTCTAGTTTATTTTTGTTTTTATTTCATACATATTTGAAGTTGATGATGTCATACGAAATAGGTTATTGACGCGTGTTATGGTTTATGGTTTACAGCTGAATATTGAATGTCGGATCTGACGCTTGCTATGTAGACGTTATGACGTGCATGTCGATCGTTAGAATATGGCGCATGTACATATGGCAAACAACCAATGCAAGAAAGCCGCCTGCGTACCCCTCGTTGAAAGGAGCAACGCATTACCTGTAACTCTTTCATCTTTTCATGTAGCTTACTCTTGCTTAGTATTAATCAGTTTATAGGAAGAGGAAGATATCAGTGGTTTCCAATTTATCAGGGCGGATGTGTTTGATTTGTCAGGAGAATCAAAACTGGATTTTTTTCGTCAACGATCTAAATCGGTAGCCTCTTCATTGGGTAAAAGAATGGCACACCCTATCAAGGCAAAGATGATTGGTACTATAGCAGTCCCTTAATATTACCTCTATGCAAATATAGCCCGTCATACCTATATCATTTAGTAGCACATTTTTCTATTATCAGTTTCTCCCAAATCCATGTTTCCCTCGCTCTAAATTAAGAAAGTCTGAGATTTTTAGTAATCGCTGTTAGAACCTGGATTCCAAATTTGTTCGGATATCTATTGTCATTATAAAAATACAGAACCTAGAAAATAATTCCAGTATATTGGGTAAACACTTTCACTTTGTCAGGTGAGATTTTCATTTGTGTGGCGAACGAATGGTATGGTATACAGAATATGCCCGAAAGCTTCATGTCACTGCATATATACTGGAATATAAAATGTTGATATATATATATTGTCACTCGAAGGTTACAGTCACGAACATGTTATGTTCACACTTCGGATACTTCCTGAAACGATCTCGGCCTTACAATAACATCTTTGTCATTTAAACTTCCAGATGTCTTTCTTTAACAGGAAATTTAACTTGATTACGCAATTGAGAGCAACAAAATGATGGTTGAACTAATAGTCAAATGGAACAGGATGTCTTCCTTGGATCGCTACTTTTATTTGACATTCCGTGCACGATTTTCAACATTATAGATAATGTCTTTTCGATCTGTAAAGGTCTCGCTACATTTTCCGTTTCTTCTTTTGCAGACGCTGTTCAAAAATGCTGCAGAGTTACTATGACACACCGACCATACCCAGCAAAATGAAACTGCAGGACAAAACCATGGTGGCAGGGCTGCTTCGAGAGTCTATTCTGAGACTTTGTAAAGAGACAGTAGCCTATGAACGCAAGCTGGAAGTTGATGGAATAGTTTGTATTACGCTGGAAAACGACACTCAACAAATAGTGATTAAGGTACACGAACTCCTACAGAAGGATTACGCTGGTCCATTTCAGAGTAACCACCTCCATGCCGCCTCTAATGGGTTAGCAAGACACAGATCTTACTTGCCAAATTCTTCATCAACAAGCTCTTCGACTTCTTTTGAATTTATTCCGCCCAGCCACATCAAGTCTTCTGGTTCAAGGTCCTCGCTGCAGGAGGTTTTTCCAATGGAGGAACGGGCAATCGTCGACCGATCCATTAAATCCGAGCCTTTGAGTACAAGTCACAGCTATACGGAATCATCACCTATGGATGAGGGTGTTAACGATGACAGTTCCAATAACTCCGCTGTATCCGATGGTGAAACGAGCGAGAACAGATATCATCAACCAGATCGTTCGTCGTATACTACTGACATGAATTTTACATCGCAGAGAATGATGAAGTCAACCCCTCTCGAGCAACCATCACGCGAAGAGGATATTGACATGTGTTCTTCTCGGAGTGAAAGGGGATTACCCGAAGACCTAGCTCCGGTTTTCTCAGATGCTATGTCCGTCAATCAGCCTGTCCTCTGTAAGTTATGCGATGTAGTTTTGCCTAGCCCCCGTGCATTTGAGACGCATAGTTTGGAAGTTCATAATTCTTTCACTTGTGGATACTGCCTCCATACTTTTACCTCTCGACCCAATCTACAGCGCCACATTCGCTTGCATACCGGGCAAAAGCCGTATTCGTGTCCCATGTGCTCAAATCGCTTCAGTCGACGAGACGATTTGAAAGGCCATATTTTGAAGCATAGCTACTCCAAGCCATTTCGTTGTAATATTTGTAGCAAGGGATACACCGACCGATCTTGTCTACGCAACCACATGCGCAAAGAGCACAATGCCAAACTGCTACACGTCTGTCCACAGTGCGGTGAAGGTTTTGACGACATCCAGACGAGCATGGAACACAAGAAGGCACATCCAGAGCTGAAAGGATTTCAATGTCACGTGTGTAACTTTGTGGGGACTAACGCCCTCTCACACCAAAAGCACCTTCTGCTTCATACTTTGATTGGAAAGACCTACACGTGCGTCAAATGCAGCGTTCCATATACCGATCCGTTTCTATATTCGGATCATCTTAAACAACATCGATCCGATCCCAACTGTAGCGCGTTTACGTGTTGTTTCTGTGACAACGTTCTACCAACATATGACCAGTTTGTTCGCCACGAGCACAGTCACGCTCATAACAAAAGCTACAACTGTTCTTCGTGCCCTGCTCAGTTCAAGAGCGCGTCCAACCTGAAACTGCATATGATGAATCACAGGGCCGATGCTTCCGACGAAGAGGATCACGATAGTGTCAGGGGTGGGAGCCAATACTGGTGCACTGAATGCAACACGGGTTTCTCGTCGGAATTGTCGTTGCACGAACACATCAATACAATTCACGAGGAGGGCAGAGATCGCAAGAGTCTGTTGGACAATAGGACTAATCTGATTAGAGGCGACAAGATGATCGATTATAACCAGAACCATCGCATGACAATGTTTCCGAACGGGTCACGGGAATCATTCCACGTGGAGGGAGAGGCACTCCAACATGAAGAGTCACAGCCAATGAACCTCTCCACAACTGCTTCTCCATCTCAAGTTATACGGCACCACGGACAGCCACTAATCTACCGACCATTCAGTGTTCCCCTTGTTGCTGCCAGAGAACAATCGTCTCGAGAAAGATTCACTCCCGATATTCATCAACTATCGTCCACCGACACCGATTTCAGCATCAGCACTTCTGAACTTCCGGACTTTCGCTCCCCGATGTTATCTACAGGACGAATGTCACGGAACGATAACAATGAGGATTTGCTGTACGTTAGGGACGCTAACACTAAGTCACCAGTTAACTTGATCAGCGGGTGTTCTGTTGGAGATGAGAGAAAACAGAGTCCTATCTCTACGACTGAATCAACATCGGATTCTGGAACTGAAGGAGTAGGAGACAACCCTACCATGAGGTCAATGACATTCGAGCGAATAACCACTCCGGAAGTGATGTTTCGATCGAATACGATGTTCCAGTGTGACTTGTGCCAAATAAAATTTGAAGAATTCGACACTTTGGAAAACCATAGCAATCAGCTACACAAAAGGTACTTATGCGAATATTGCGGTAAGTCATTCACCGCCAAGCCCAATCGAGATCGTCACGTTCGTTACCACACCGGAGAGCGACCGTATAAATGTGATCTATGCCCCCAATCATTTTTTCGAGGGGACGACCTGAAATACCATCGTACAACGCGCCATTCAACGGTGAAGCCGTTTCACTGCAGTGTCTGTGGACTTTCGTTTTCTTGGGCCAGAGATCTCGAACGTCATATCCGAACCCACGTCTAATGGTGGACAAATGTGACGTGCAGCGCAGAATGATCAGTACATTGCTGGTGGAAAGATTGACGGTGGACAGATACATTATTGCCGAATTTGAATGGCGAACAAATACGACTCAAGTGTTTGCAAATTGGTACTACAAAAAAAGTTAAGAGAATGTTGATTTTTTTTTCAAATTTCCGGAAAACGATGAAATTCAGGGAAAATGAGCATAGCTTTTTCGTAACTTTTGCTGGACAAAATATTTCCTGAAGCTGTTAGTTTCTGTATTGTAGCGAAATCATACAGGATGCTTCTTTTTAAAACAGCTTTGTGATCAGTACATTCATGCCGAGGAAATATTTTGGGACGTTTCTAGCAATGATCTCCTTTGGAACGTGCCACTTCTCTCGGGACTGATTTACGTGGACATGTAGATGCTATAGACAGTCGAAAATTGCAATAGATAAAATTGTATACAGGTAGGCTCAATTGTTTCCAAGCCATCAAAGTATACATTTTACATTGTAATACAGGAATTGATGTTTCGTGACCTGTCATGAAATGTATGTGTGGAGTAATGAGTGAAACAATCAAGTATAGAAATGAGTGAAAAATTGTTCCATTGGAATATTGTTACTGCGTATTCAGTAGTCACACAAACTGAGTTATTTTTGTTAAATTTTCGTTTTACGTATTCAGAGGGAATGATTTCTAATTTTCTAACATTGATAATATTTATCTAATATCTCATATTTTAAGTGAATATATTTATCGCCATATTTGCATTTTATCGGAAGATCCTGTGTCTGAGCATATATGCCTGGACATACTGGAAAGAGCTAACAGCGTAATCTGAAACTAATTTTCCCGTCCAAAGATCTCTTAACTCTATCATGATTGAAATAATTTGCTCAATGTTATGTTGGGGATTGTATTTATTCATTTGTACATTAAAAGGAAATAATAGTGCTAATTATAATTTTGAAACGATTGTGATGTATCATGTTGTTTTAAAGTGTCCTGTTTATTAGTTCTGCTATTGATATTTCCATATTTTGGTAATACGATATGAGAGAAAAGTTATTAACAATTTGCTTTTGTATAGTTTGATGTACATGTATATAGATACTTTGGGTTGGTAAATGGTGATTTTAGTTTAATGTGATGCTCGTTTTAATGTGTTATTCACCCGGTGACTTTTTGTTATTTTTTTTGTTTGTTTAAGCTTTACCAATTTTAGTAAACGTTATGTTGCGTTAATTTGACAGTCATTACAAGTTTTAACTTATGTTTTAACGGAACAAACCTTGTTCGTGATATGGTACGGTATATAACTTGTGAACTATATTATCCCACACGCTACTGTTCTATGTACATATGTTTTACTCATAGTGAAAAGAGTTCAAGATATTACCAATGATTCTTAACATAACGAAGAATTATACTACCATCAAAGATATATAAACTGTTGGAATAAGATATTGATGTTCTGTAAAGTTATTAAGTGCCGATTGAGTAACAATTATATCAGTCGGTCTTCCTGGATCTATGATAGAAAAATTAACCATTAGGCCTATATCACCAACATGTTAATAACGTAGAAATGAGAATTTGGTATGGAGTATAGCTCCCGCGAAGCAATTTGTATATATGGTAATAATTTTTGAGAAATATTATTTCCATGTTAATATCAGCGAGCGCTATATTTCATATTTCATTCATGTAGGACAAAAAGTACATTATATGTTTCATCGAAATCTTTAGATCATGGCAATCTGTTATGGACAGGTGCTCATTCGTCTCGTGTTACAATCTGTAAGATTATAATGACATTATTTCAAAGTTCACGAGCAAAGGCAAGCCTCCCCGTCTTCTGCTAGCAACTTAATCCGAGAAAAATTAGGACATTGACCTAACACAAAACGCTCAGGGCTGTGGTCGGTTAGGTATTTCATTTTAATCAGGGGTTATTTTAAGATATTATCACCATGCTACCTCAAATTGACCAATCTACAAGGCTAATATCCGATGCCGCTTATAACAGCTACACTGCCATAACCTCCGTCGTAAATTAATTCCTTCAAAATTGTATAAGCGCAGCTGCATGAGGCTTTTGTCACCATTCTCCAGTTGGATGTTGGACTTTCAGTTTTAAAAGTATACGTTTTGAATGGGCGACTATTTTTCAGGTATCTCATGGTATAGGTATATTGTTTGTGTAGACGGTAATTGTTTTCAAGTTGCGGTTTCTGTTCCAATCCAGAAAATGAAGTTGAAAAGAGGCTCGGTTTATCCCAGTCTGTCTAGTAGGTACGGGTTGAGTCGATGCCTAGAAGGAATAGTATATTGCCTTTACTCTTTCACTAGAGCAATTCAATCTGAAGAGGTATGACGATGATATATTTATATGTATATGATTTTCCTGTGTCACTGAAGACAGTGGTGAAGTTTAATACCTCAAAAAATGAAATCGACCGAGAAAGAACCGCGTATAGCCTCTGATACGACAATCAGCAGGTAGCTATGATCCATAAAGATATTTCGGTTCATGATCAGCTTATCATTGTTCAAGCCGATAGCCTAAGGTATACGCGGTCTGTTTTGGAAACTTTATTTTGAGGCAATTCTATCATTCTATCCCAGGTGGTGTCATTACTTATTAAAAATTATATTTGGTCCTTGGAATTAAAATGTAGACACATTGCTTCTGGATGCTACGGAGCCGTGGAGGGGACATAGTCAATATTTTTTTAATTTCCCCCGAGATAATTTTCCCCGAGATAATATCCCCCGGGGGAAATTCGCCATTGGTCAAAATTATCTCGGGTGAAATTATCTCGGGGGAAATTAATTTTCCCCGAGATAATATCCCCCGAGATAATTATCTAGGGGGAAATTCGCCATTGGTCAATCATCTCGGGGGAAAATAATTTACCCCGAGATAATTTCACCCGAGATAACTGACCAGCGAATTTCCCCCGGGGGATATTATCTCGGGGAAAATTAATTTTCCCCCGAGATGATTGACCAATGGCGAATTTACCCCTAGATAATTATCTCGGGGCAAATTATTTTCCCCCGAGATAATTGACCAATGGTGAATTTTCCCCTAGTTATTATCTCGGGGGATATTATCTCGGGGGAAATTAAAAAAATATTAACTATGTCCCCTCCACGGCTCCGTAGGATGCACCGCAATATTTAGTTTTTTCTATTATTTATGAGGATTGGAGCATCTAATGTGACATTCCTATGGTTATCTTGTAAACCATGACGTGAACTTAATAATAATATTATCTTCAAATGTAGTTAAATTTCTTAATGACTCCTTATTGTCGGCTGATTTCCCTATCTCGGATGAAGGAAGCTAGGAACACGCTTCGCATCGCTGGACCCCTATAAGACTTTTTAACGTGTTTTTTATAACGCTTGATTTCCTTTTTCGATGTAAATAAAAAAAAAACAATAATAATATCACATCATGAATGCTTGGCGAAATGTCGTACTTCCCCTCTGGCAACTGGTTCACCAGGAAATGGAGTCGAGCAAGTTTAATTAGCGGGTTAACGTCTAGGGTAGCCCGAGCGAAGATTACATTGTTGTCTAGTTGTCTTCTCGAGTCATCTCTGCCACGTTTATGTTATACACCTTGAAAGAGCCCCGGGGGTTAATCTCTCCAGATAACCAAGCTGCTTGTATCGTATATGCTGCTATCTTTTTTCTTGTTTTTAACATCTATTCATTGACAGGAAAAAGAGTTCGGATTTCTTTAACTTGTCTGATATTCGCTTCAGAGGTTTTCAATGTATCCTCGTCCGGTTCTCTTCAACCTGTTGACCTTTCTTACAAATGGACCATAGAACGTAAGGACGAAATTACGAACTGAATAGCCCAATCTTTTCATCTGCCAGGCTCTCTCTCTCTTTCTTTTCATGTTTTATTTCGAACCATATTCTCTTGTTTTAAGACCTGACTGGTTCTTCGGTTGGTTTAGTTTATTGAATAATCGCATTATGTTAAACTGGACGCTGACGATATTCTACACTCAAAAGCCCAGTGCAAACCTGGTTCTTTCAACTTGTATTATATTCATGACATTCGTCTAAAAAAGGGAAGTTTGTCCGCACCACACGGAAGAAGAGCTTGCAGTGGGGTAGAGCCATTGTTAGGTCATGGTGCCCTTCGATTTGTTTTGAGATGTTTGTGTCCGGGAAGCTTGAATAATCCGCCTATCTGCGGATATGAGTCTATGTCGATATAAACTTCTCAGTATTTTTGAAGGTGATAATTTTTTCTAACAAATTCCTATTTCGAAAATTGTTCACGATACAAACAGACTATTACTCACTTTCTGTTACGTGGAAAGAAATGTGCGTTGGTGTTCAACTCGTGTGACCCTTTGTTGGGAATGTTAGGACAAACTTTTCTTCTTAAGGGGCAAGGTACCCGAATGTTACCTATATGGCACATAGAGTGATTGGAATTGTGTTTCCCCTCTAACACATACAGCTAATATGTGTACTAAATCATTTACATTGTCTCAAACATATTGCCGATTAAATTTCTGAGATTTGTTTCATTGCCCCTTTGTCTTCTGGCTGGTGGCATGATAGCTAGAGTCATTCAATCTTCAGGATTTGTCCAGCAAAGGTCAGACACACAGCAGTCTATGCCGTTTGCCTGTATTACCTTGTTACACGTAGGCAGAATGGTGACTTTGAATGTTGATAATATATGCTCAAAAAGAACTGTCAATTACACAGAAAATATTTGTTTCTCTTGCCCCTTAAGATAAAATTACAAAAATGTATGTAGAATGATCAAATCCATGGTTGGGTGTCCATGATGGCTTTATTGTTGCATCGTGTTAAAAATTACTTCCATGAAGATATCCATTACTTTGCTGAATGCATGTATATGTGTGTGCATTGCCAAAAGTGCAATCCTACCTAGCGATTTAGGGTATATCACAACACGAGAAAAGGAGAGGCTACTGACCTCATTTCAATTTATTCCTTGGGAATTGTAAACCTATTAACCGACTATTTTTTACCATCTGCTAAGTAGGATAATCTATAGTCATTTTCCAGCCTTCATTAATTCTTCGTTTCGGTGCTGCAAGGGAAATTATACCAATGGCGTGACTATTCAGAAAGGATTAACCTGTCATCAACATCTTCAACACACGCCTCGGACTGATGCAACTTTTTATTTGTCATTATGCCCATAATTTGTCAGGCGTGACCGTAGCACACTTCCCTGTAATTATTCGGAATGTAGTCAAACAAGTATTTGGTAGACACGTGGATATCCCTAAGTCATATGCACTCAAATGTTTCAACAGTATTGTCCAAATTCGTCCTGGAAGTTTAACGGTGTATTCCCCAAGCAAAATGATTTTTTTGGTTATCATGGTCCACCACACAGTTAATAGAGCTTATAATAATTTATGTCGGGTTTCACAGGATATGTTATGCAGGCAGCACAGCTCCTAGAATACTAACATGTTATTATGTCGGGACGTGTATATTTTCATCGATATATACTTAGATGTAAACAGAGGATATGAGTAGATTAGATCTACCGTAAATACCAGCCGTATATTATGTACACTTCCATGTAGCAGGACAAAAAAGATCATTGCTTTCAAAAAAACAAACATTCACATGAAGGCAGCTTCCTATTAAAATTTGCAAATCAGGTATGCACATCTTTTTCAAGCACCTTATATGACTTTGCATATTAATAAGTTACGGGTTACTTATTGCTATTGTTATATCCCTGTAAATGGAGGATTGATGAGGAGGAAGTTCAGTGAAAATCGCGTGTTTCAATGCCAAAGCGTGAACCACAGTCAGAATGAAGGGAACACAAGTGTAACATTTAGTGCTTCGTTCAAGTTTAGATGAAAAGTTAATTTTGTTATTTGACGTATATGTTGATGATTTGTTAAGGGGTGTTATGTTTGTGCCGAGAGCTTTAGCTGAATATAACAATTTCAAGCTTTGTGTTCTTGCCTATTCTTATCGCTCAAAGATTCGAATGATATGCAGTTAAGATATGTTGAATAAAACTCTATCATACGATGCTGGTATGCGCCTGTTCTTTTCTCAACAGACAAAATGGTAGTATCGCTTCGAGTGAATATCCATCGAAAGAAATTGGACAGTTGCTAATTTTGGACTTTTCGGTTATCTTTCTTATTTTACCTGTTTTTCCTAGTTGGTTATCTACCTTTCTCGTGTTAATATAGATAGGGATATCCTTTAAAAGCCTTCTAGCAGGGAATTTTGCTCAAAAACATCCGTCCAACTCGATAAATTTTAGTGGACATTGTGATTATCTTTACATAGTTAGAATATAAGGAGAAGATAAATACTTTTTTTTCATGAATATGCTTCAAAATTCCCATTTTGTTCTGGGTTATCAAATGAAGTATGGGCCAGTCCACTCAACATTGTGTAGAACTTATAAATGCATGGCAACCTATTAATTTTTCTTCGTTTTTCCTCATATTACATAATTATGAATGCAACGACACACGTTATTCTAAGTTGAATACTATTATTTACGCCAGCGTTCTAAATAAACCATATCTGGCCTGCTGGGCGATTTGGGGTGTACCGCAGCCTTGGTGCGGGGGGGGGGGGAGGGTATATATTTTTGCTATCGCTAACACTAGAGGATTGAAACTCACCACACTATATCTTTGTGTCAAGCTATACAAGAAAATGTAAAAAAAATCCAAGATGACGGCCATGATAACGTCACAGTGACGTCATTTTCAAAAAGAGCATTTTGTGGACGAGTTTTCGGGTCAGAATTTTCGAAATTTTTCTTTTTGTTTTTTCTTTTTGAAAACTGGACGATAGACTAGTAAAAATAAATTGATATGAGACAAAATAGGTTTTACCCACTTTTCTACAGAGAAGCCAACATTTTGCAGAAATATGACGAAAACATCACTTTGCTGGCACCCCACACGGCCGCCATTATCCCCCCTCCCCAGGCCAGGTAGGGTTAAGGATGTCAGTAGACTAGTACTGCCGGATGAAGAAGTAAGCAGATAATGATATTTAGAAATCCAAGTTTCAGCGATTAGTCATGCGATTGGCTGACATTTCTGGAGGTTCAGCGAGTTCCCATGCACGCCAAAGTAAACGAAACATAGCCGGAAGTTATCCCTATGATACCAAAAAAACGCATGGCCTCCCATATAGGGCCTGCACATATTTGCACCTACGAGTTGTCGGGGACCCGCGGGGCCAATATTCAGCCGACGTCCACAAAATAGTTTCCGCGTATATAATCGAAAGACCTTTTTCATACGATACCATCAGTTTCAAAGGCATGAATTAAAAAAAAAAACATGATGATTTCCTGCAAGAGAGTAGCGGTCAACGGTTTTCTAATGATGACAAGATATGATATTCTTTACATGCAAATCTTTATCACTGACCATTATTCTTTATCCAAATGAATTTTCAAGCTTTAGTTGTGAATGTTCATTTGTACACCATGGAGATGTGATACATACGATGTTCAAACGGTCCCATGTCTCGAGTTAAGCGGGATTAGACACAAGCTACGAAACCTAGCGCCAGAGATATTGCACGCTACGATCGTATTTTACTGACAATGTAAGATATTTATCACAAACTTTGGGAAACTTTGAATTAAGGCGTTTGGTAGTATAGCCTTTATTGACAAGTTTCTGAAATAAGGTTCTGTGCGGTTGATTAAAATCGTCACAATTTGCACATGTTTTAGCAAATGCTACTAGGCGAGATATGTATACGCCGTATGCAGTTCTTTCTGGAAAGTATCCTCTTCTTGACATGGGCACTATAATGCAAGTCCAGTTCACTACGGATTTTATATTTTTGGAACATCATGATGTCTTGTCGGTATCACTGAAAACTGTTGACCGCTTCTCTCTTGCAGGAAACTAGCCTGTGTTTATGTATACTAGGATTGTCTTTTTGAATTTGGTGCTAATATTGTTATATGGAATATGGAATAGGTCTTTGGATTATAGACGCGGATATTCTTTAATGGACGACGGCTGAATTATGAATGACGGACTAGACGCTTGTAATCTCCATCATGGATCCAATTTGGGAATATTGTTTTTGAAGCTTCTCGTTTAAACATTTCGTTATTGGATATTTCTCGTGTAATCTAACATTTCGATACTGGTTATTTCTCGTGTAGTCTAACTCAATGTTGAGTAGTCTATTATCTTCGCTCTGGATACGGTAATTAGGTGCCTGGTCTCTAATCTCTGAATCAACCTTTCTGCGTGATACATCGGAGAGTCAAACATTGAGATATACACTAGGACTGTTACGCAACAAACTGCTTGGAGTGGAACTTGACGAAGACGGAATGACAGACATTCTGTAATTTCCTCAAATTGGATATTCTCCAATTGTATTGTTATTGTTTGCTTGCCCCTGCACGTTATTGTGTGCTGCCAGACTCGGACAGGGAAAAGGCCCATACTGGTCAAAGATTGAATTAACTAAATTAATTAATATTTATCTGGTGAAGCTCAGTGAAATTAACATTGTCCTTTTCTTTCTACTCATTCTCCTCTTGACTTTTATTATTTGGTTACAAATAACACGGTTTTTCTCAAATTTCGTGAGGATAGTTATCGGGTCACGCACCCTAGGTTAATATGGGCGCTGGGTCTTAAAACTCAGAAAATCATTGAAAATCCCAATCCTTTGCGACTGGATAGGCTATACGAAGAGAAGACGATATATCACAAAGCAACCCCGAGGTCAAGTTCAAAGAAGATTATAAGACGATATGCCAGTACCAAAATTAATGTTAAAAGCTCAAAGGTAAACGTCGCTGTGCCCCTATAAGGGGGAAATAGTTGAAAACAGTGTCTTTGTTTTTACTCAAGTTCGAATGTGGATTTTGACCAGACTGTATTTATATCTCCAGCTATACTACAATCTCTAATCGGGACCTGATTGATCGTTTTATTTCATTATAATAGTATCGGTGTTCAAGAAAACTGATATATCATTGTCAGAAGCCATAACACATTTTGTAGCTCCACTACATACATGAAAGATCATTCATGAGCTCTTTCTTTGCTAAGAGAGATTGCTTGAATTTCCCGTTAATAATATCTATGTAAAATTTGGCAACACAAAATATATCAACAGCATACAGGTATTCCAATGAGTACTAATTGTGCGCCCATTTTGTCTGACGTTTATCTGTTCTCTTATGAACACGATTATGCCAGGCGCTTTCAAAAACCGATCATTTCAAAGCCCGTTCCTTCTCATTCATCAAACGCTATATAGATAATCTTATTGCTGTGGATAATCGCTATATGTATGACGCAGTTCAGGATGTATATCTACCTACACTGAATTCGACGGAAACTACAGATAGCCCTAACAGCACTTCATATTCAGACCAAAATCTCTATAAAAATGACCTATATCTCTATATCCCTCTCGTCGATTTTACGAGAAGACAGAAAATTATAATTTTGACATCGTAAGCTGTTCCTTTCTTAACCGTAATATTCCATTTGGACGTGCATATAACTTATACATATCGCGCCTAGTAGCATTTGCCAGTTCTATTTTGAAATGTGACTATTGTAATATAAGTTAAGGAACATTATTGCAGGATCTTGGAAAACAGAACTATACCACCAAGCATCGCCACTCAACGTTTCTCAAATTTGGCAATACATATCGCATGCTGATTGCAAAATACGAGCGTGGTGTGCAAGATCTATGGCGTTAACTTTCGTAACTTGTGTCTAATTCCGCCGAACCCGGGGCGCTCATGTACTTCAGGATCCTCATGGTGTTCATATGAACAGACACGATCAAAGCGTGACTGAGATACATCATTCTCTAGATAACGACTTTACAACGAAAGTCATATAGATTAAGAATACTGATCAACGATACGGATTTGATATTTTTTGGAACATGATGATGTCTTTCCGGCATCAATGGATCTTTTGACCGCTTCCCTCGTGCAAAAAACTATCCTACGTTTATGTATATTATGATTGTTATTTTTTTTATTTGAAGCTAATGCTGCTATATGGAATATGTCTCTGGGTTATAGACACTGAAATTCTTTAATGGGCGAAAGATATTGATGGCCGGACCAGACGCTTGTATTTATGGCAAACATTAATCCCACTAAGGTCAATGGGGAATAAAAATCAGGAAATCATGAAAAATCACATTTTCTTCAGTGGATGCATCAGTGTAAGTGATGTACCGGCTACCAAGATTGAGGTGAAACTATCGAAGATCTGACCACCGAGAAATCATTGCTTCGAATTTGGTAAATATACTAAACCCGTAGAGGGAGACAAGATGGTGTCATTATTTGTCCGATTCAACACCAGGGGCGCTGTTCTGAATAAGGAAATAAATAAACAAATGGACTGTAGGGCCATTAAATGGAAGAGTTCAACCTCCATATTTGGTACATGTCCAGATTGCGTCATTCGTTCTCCGGTCCGGCACAAGGGAAGCTGTTCTGAGTAAGGAAATGAATAAGGAAATGGCCTGTGCAATTATTATTTCGAAGAATTGAGCCTTCATATTTGGTACAAAGACTAAACTCGTGGAGACCTACAAGATGGTTCAAGATTAAACACGTGGAGAGACATACACGATGGTTCAAGGTTATTTATCCGATCCGCCACCAGGGGCGCTGTTAACCAAATATGAAGGCTCAACTCTTCGATTTACTGTCCGTACAGGCCATTTCCTCATTTATTTTCTTATTCAGAACAGCGTCCCCTGGTATTGCAGCAGAAAAATAATGACGTCATCTTGTACCTTTCTACGGTTTTAGTATATGTACCAAACATGGAGGCTCAATTCTTCGATTTGATGACCGACACACCATTTCCTTGTATATTTCTGTATTCGGAACAGACCCCCCCCTCCCCCCCCCCCGAGTATCTTACCGGAAACTAGGTCATTTCCTTCTTCATTTCCTTTTTCCGAACGGCGCTCTCTGGTGTAGGATTGGATAAATAATCGCACTATCTTGTAGCCCTCTACGTGATCCATGTACCAAATGGGGAAGCTCAAATCTTCGATCTATTTGTTTAGCATCATGCCAAATTTTAGGCTTCTGACACAAATCAAGCAATGAACTAAGTTAATTTTATTATTTGGCCATTAGTATGGCAGCCATCTTGAATTTGGCGGCCATGTCGGAGCAAAATTGTGTGGGTTCTTATCAGAAATTGATCAGGTCATCATTGGCTACTATTATGCCAAGTTTCGTGCTTTAACCTCGAAGTGCACAATATTTTCACCATATTGCTCTACTAATTCAGAACAGCGCCCGATGGTATGACGCCAATCTTCTGGTTCTCTACGAGTTAAAGTCTATATACAAAATATGAAGACTCAGCTCTTCGATTAATTGGACGTATAAGCCATTTCCTTATTCAGGACCGCGCCACCTGGTGTCCCAATGTTACAGCCCACGACGAGTATACTCCATATCAAAGATGAAGTGTCTACTAAGCCCATGAATCGGAATATATTATTTGCCAATAATTGGCTTCTCCCTTGAATTGCAACTGGAAACTGAGCGCCAACTTGTAAACCGTTCGGAAACGTTGCAACGGTACACGCCTATATATGCTATGCTGCCTATCTATATGTTAAACATGACGAATCGGATCACAGTGTACGTTAATTATTTTGGCTCACTAGCAAAACACCGGAAGTCATTATTATCTTTCTCTCACTGTGAATTTGTACTGCATGAATTATCTTGTGAATAGTTCTTTAATTTCCGACTCCGCAGGAGGCTTTTCATCTAAAATTTAATTCAATAGGTTTCCGGGTTCACGAATGATTCATTCGTGCAATACAATATAAATGGTAGATTTATCGAATATTTTCCACGAACTTGACAGGCGGATATGTTTAACAAGTACGATACTATATTAGGATGTCTCGTCATCACATCGATATGACAACGAATAGTCTACAATACAGAGACATCCCTTGTTAGAACATTTCCACAAAGTGGATTCATTTTTGTTTTCATGAGAAACGGATCCGCCGTGTCCTCTGCAGTCAGACTTTGTGTGCTATATCCTTAGGCCTGGAAAAATTGTCGCTGTTCGCCACTAGATGGCGCTTTATTCAGGGTATTGGCAAACCTTTCTCTTTCTTTCTTGTCTGAACGGCGTGTTTGATTTCTATGAAATTTGATTATAATGATCTCAAATGAAGAGCTGAAAATGTTTTGGTGTTGCTGGGTTAAATATAAAGGCACGTTTTGCAGACATTTTTCGTGAAATGGAAATTGCCCGATTTGATCGGTGAAAATTTGTATATTGTGTTTTTTTTAGATGTTTTCGTGAAATAAAAACTGACAAATTCGATTGATGTATTTTTTTTTAAATTGTTGTATTCTAGGTTGCCAAACATAAATATAACATTGTGATATGATATTTCACTTTCGGTGCAAAGCAAATGACCAGTTAAATGAAAATTAAAATTATCTGACTTAACATTAACACCTCCATAAACAATGCCATGATTAATGTGCCATCTCCATAGGGTCGTTAGATTTTGCCTGATTGTTTTCCATGTCCTTTGATAATGCCTAGATGGCGATATATACATCAACATTGGTAAACTTGTGTAACATGATGTCTTCTGAATGACTTGTTTGATGTTCATGAAACTTGGGTATAATGATCTTGCAGGATAGTAAAGGACTGAAGGGCTTTGATTGGTGTTAGCCTAATCACGATGGTATATTTGATTGGTGTTAGCCTAATCACGATGGTATATTTGATTGGTGTTAGCCTAATCACGATGGTATATTTGATTGGTGTTAGCCTAATCACGATGGTATATTTGATTGGTGTTAGCCTAATCACGATGGTATATTTGACTGGTGTTAGCCTAATCACGATTATATTTGATTGGTGTTAGCCTAATCACGATGGTATATTTGATTGGTGTTAGCCTAATCACGATGGTATATTTGATTGGTGTTAGCCTAATCACGATGGTATATTTGATTGGTGTTAGCCTAATCACGATGGTATATTTGATTGGTGTTAGCCTAATCACGATGGTATATTTGACTGGTGTTAGCCTAATCACGATGGTATATTTGATTGGTGTTAGCCTAATCACGATGGTATATTTGATTGGTGTTAGCCTAATCACGATGGTATATTTGATTGGTGTTAGCCTAATCACGATGGTATATTTGATTGGTGTTAGCCTAATCACGATGGTATATTTGACTGGTTAGCCTAATCACGATGGTATATTTGACTGGTGTTAGCCTAATCACGATGGTATATTTTTGCATCTCAGAATAAGATTTGTCATTGCAAAATGAAAATTGGCTTCTTTTAATCTGAGTGAAGTAATTTATGACGCATTCTACATTGCTGAACATGAATGTAGCGTTCCCAGTGTCATAATTCACACAAATGGCCAATGATATAAAAACTTTATATTCTCTGACTTAATTCCAATATCTTTAGAACCATTAAAGCGATATAGGTTAAGCGCTGTGTCCTTTACATTCGCCAGATCTAAGGATTTTGCCTCATGGTGTACTTTCCTGGCATTTATTCATCATTAGGCGGCACTGTAGACATGAACGTAAATTAACTTATAAACTGTGTTGGCTTTCCTTGCATTTTATATTGATTCTGTGGAACAGACAAATAGAAAGAAAGACACAGGTTTAAAAGGATATTGGTGTTGCTGGCATACACATGTACATGTGGCAATGGGTGATAATGGCAACTAGATAACTCTAAGCTGCATCAGCCCCTGCTTCTACACATAACTAAATTACAAGCAGAGAATATATGCTGCTATCATTATGGGGTGATACTCTGTTGGAAATTGCAAAAATTCAATAACACCAGCCATTGGTTCAACCATGTTTTATTTGTGATAAAAACAATCAAAATTTCACATTCCTAACAATGTGTATCTCATACTTAGTTTATTCTTCATTGTTTTTTCATTGTTCTTGAATTTTGTGCTAAGGATATGCATTTGCATAAGTGTTAAGAGGCATAAACAGTCATGGTGGAAGAATTGGGAGAGGGGGTTGTACTATCCCAGCACTTCAGGTGAAGGCTCAGGGACCGATGGGGTTTCTAGAGCATTGGAGATTCATTTTGGTCACTTTTTGATGAACAAAATCGCAAATCATCACTCAGTTACCGCTCATATTGTTGGTTGTTTTATGTGGATGTCACCATAAATTTCTTAAAAATATATAGATATAAAATGAACTGTATTTTTATTCCCCGCCAGACCTCGGTTTGGGGAATATAGCATTGTCGTCTTTCCATGTGGGAGCATGTACCAAAAGTTCTTGTTTAGACTTGGGTCAAATGTAGGTTTTCGAAGTGGAAGTTATAATCTGAAACTTATAAACTGCTAATGCTATATGGTATGGTCCCTCTTGAGATTTTTGTATATCTAAATATGGGAAAATGGTGTTGTGTTCTGGTGCATTATGACTTCGAAGATAATATGTAAACATCAAAGCGAACTCCTTTTCTTCCCTTATTATATTGGGTCCGAAAATTTCTGTCTCACTTCCAGTCTCTCCTCTGAGTCACACTGGGGTTCATCCATTAGGAAAGAGATCCGTTTTTAGAGGCACTATTACCAGGGATGATTCCCGATTGCCCATCCCCCAGGGGTATGTGCCCCACCCTCTGTCACATCCTTTCCCATGCTTGATAGAGTGTGTGCCCAAATTGGGGAGATCTGAGGCCCTGTGCATACCAAATTATGATTTACACATGTATTAGAGGAAATGCTGGTTCACACGCGCTCTCGTTTAAACATCGTTTTCAGTGATTGCGGATGCAGGTGAATACCGGCACAGTTTAATTGCAAACGTATAAAGTATTTGGTTACAATCTTGTTGGATCTGTATAAGATATGCAAAAAATAATGCATGCAAAGTTACCGAATGATAGTCAGAATGGACATCCATATTTGAACCGTCATCTTCACAGAAATGGTTTGATTAAACTAACGCGCGAACCGGGCAATCGTATGGGAGTTCAGTGATCAGACGAGGCAATATTTTAAGATAAATGTTTAGGTGCGTGTCATGGCTCAGCCAACAAAGAAATCCAGACGCCAACACGAAAAGGACACGTGGAATAAACATTGCAACGCACACCTGACTGGTCTGCGTCCTAGGTGGAGCTGGTCATTGTCAGCAAACATCTGGTGACTCGCGCAATACGTGCAGCTTAATTCCAGCCGATATAACTTGTTTAAGTTTAGGACATCCTGAAAAGGAGAGATTTACCATCTGACACTCTTGTACACTGGCATGCGTCGATAGCACGACCAAATACATGATTACAATAGGGACATTCCTAACCATTACTAGTGCAAATCTTCAATAGCAATATAATTTTAAAAAGTCTTCAATAGCAAGATAATTTAGCAAGTTAAGTACATTCGCACACGTGGATATAGCCCGGTAAAATACATATTTACAAGTTTGGCATTTTGAGCTACCGCGTGTTAAACAGTGCCTTTTCAGAAGCACAGACTCTGGTAACATATATATTTTTAACTAGAACCCAACGATGTGGAAAAACGTGTCTGGATGCAGTCACTGTCACTGCAGTCATGCCATCGAATGACGATTACTGTTGAACAATACTGGCGAATCGCGGTCAGACATTGGTAAATTTGTCGCCATGTTCTTGACTATATAAGACGCTCACTACATCTTTATAAGCCATAAAGCAAAATTATATGCATGTGTTAATTCTACAAGTTGGTGGGAACCTAGTAATATGATATCTAACGCCTGTGTGTTGGATAAATGGCCGTAAACAATACGTATCTTGAAGTTGCTGTCTGGCGGGTTACACAATACAATACAGTAACCGGAAGATTTTCTGGGAAATTTTATTTTCATTTATTAAACATGTTGGGTGAATAACAATCTCAGATTTCATCTTTATTTGCCCGTGATCAATTATAAATTGCTGCGAATCGTATGTATGCTATCTATCGTTTTAAGCAGGTAAACCTAGTTAAGGTTTACCCGCCTTGGTTAAATAAATGCTTGTACTTGTATATTCCAATGATGGCAGTTCACGCTTTAGGGACATGAACAAAATAAACATATATACATCAATTATGACATCACATAGTGCTTACAACAAGTTACAAGACCTGCCTTTGACAAAGCTGATTTATCACAAAGATGATACGGCGAACAATAAGTATAAATCTGGACTTGCGAAATGAACCTGCTGAAATGAACCGGGGCCTATTAGAAGTATGCGCTTTGAAATTAAGTTATTGCAATCGACAGTTTTGTAATAGAGGCATGCGTATTAAACTAGTGTCCATATAATCAACAGCGATCCATTAACGGGCCCATTAGCAATATGGATTGCGGAATAAATCTACTGTAATTAACAAAGCTATATCAGTACCGCGGACTGCGAATACGCAGACACTGCAGATCCAAAGGATAAGTGAGTTTCAAAAGAATATCAACTGAACGTGCAGACGCGATTGGTACCCGATCGGAGAGCTCTCGCAAATGGGCGTATGATAAAATGTATGTAGGTGTTGGGAAAAGGCATTGTACGCCATTTGTGAGCTGCGAAAGGCTTCTGGCAAATACATTATGTTCATGAACATGTGTCAGCTCATGTGTCAGGTTCATTTATTCGATGAATAAAATAAACACTTATGTCAAACATTAAATATATCATGGGAGATTTTGAAATCTGGATGATTCTGAATTGGAATTTTTCCCTCTGCCAGATTAGAATTATGAAATATGTTCATTTTATCTTGAAACTCGCCATTTACTATGCAACGTCTGGGTGAGAGCCGTGACCGCTTCTGCATCTTGGGTGAGTATAGCTTGTATTAACGAGTATTTCTCGCTGTCGACAAATTTGCTTGGAAAGGCTTTTTCCACCAAAGAATCAGAAACGATGTATAATGGACTACCTCGATCTGCTTAACCCGATCTGGCCTGGACCCCTTTGACGATTTTTCTGTCAGATTTTTCGAGTTTTTTATGCAATTTCTTTGCAAAAAAAACGGCATGATATATATTAATGTGATGTGAAATAAAATATTCTTTTCATCGCGGAAAATGACGAAAACATCACTTTTCTGGTACCCCACGTGACCGCCATCTTAAATTTACTCACGATCCTCTGCTCGGTGGGTTATGCAAATGGGCTCAAAATGACCCAAGTGATAATAAAGTCAGGGGGTGTCAGCTCTCAATTTTTTGTCGTTCCGGAGGTAGCGCAGAAAGTTTGATAGGGGGGCCATTTTGGTAGGGTTAACAGATGACGCTTTCATTCGATAGACCCAAGATATTCTCTGGAAACCACCTCACCACCACTCAAATTTAAACATATTAAATGCACCTGTAAACAGATGGCACGACTTCCTTGTATAGATCCTTGCTTCCTCATGTGGGGTGACTTCGAATATAGCTACAGATTAATGCGGAAATAAATATTTTGGATTGCGTTCTGCCTGTATTTTTATTATTTCTTCAACTCCAGAGCTTCTAATTATCGAGTCCTTTGTTATACAGGAGTCTTTCAGTTTCATTCTACTTAACCAGTGGAGTAAACATGGTTTTACTCTTAATCGATTCGGTTATCTATGTTTGATTGTACCTTAATTAGCAGGAGTAAGGGTTATTTTTCCTTAAAAACTGTTGTTCTGAACTTTCTTTCTCGGGTATTTCCCATTCTTCGTCATCTAAGGCTCCATAAGACAGGAGACGCGGTTATGGATATTATTTATAACAATATCATCATGTGAGAGTAATCTGACTTCTTGTCAGGTCACTGCATTCTCACTATCATTGCATTTACTGGTTCTCATTACATGGAGATAACTGTTTCAGAGTGCGAGGAAGACCAGAACTAGAACAGAGTCTAGAACATGGCATCAAGCTCAGATTTTGTGTCGTTGTTAATGGATATGAGATAGAAAGAATACTGGTGATATATTAGTACTTTTGGATAAGTTCTATAATTCATCCGTCTCAACAACAGATTGATGTTCTGTTTTGTTGATTGCCTAGCCACGTTGGCATCAAAGGAAATATTGAACCTGATGAAATGGCTAAGGCAGCCCTAGATAATGAGGTTGATCCGCACTTGTTAATGAGGTTGATCCGTACTTAACAAGGAACCTGCCCCAAGGTGTATTCCATGCAATGAAACATATTCTGATCGACTGTATATATTTTAAGATTATAAGAGATTCTTTTTATCAAGCAACTACTTAGAAGATCTTTTTAGTCGGATAAAAGAATACTGAATTTTAGGTTATTTGAGAGAAATCTGTTTGTTGTATAAGTTTTAATGTATTTACATTTTTTTTGTGTGTTATGTTGATTACTTCTGGATTGCTGGGTTGTTAAATTGTTCTTGTTGGAATACTTAGAATTTTGTTTGATCGTCGTGGCTGAACACGAAGTTAAACCTTAATTCTCTCTCTCTCTCTCTCTCTCTCTCTCTCTCCTATCGGACGATAGTACTATACTGTGTTACCCTACTCGCAATACGGTTCCTGATCGTTCGAATTTCAATTACGATTTATTTTCCAGCTTTAGTGCTGTATTTCGAAGGTGTGACGGACTGTTTTATTCGTGAACATTTAGCGACTGAATCATCACTGTTCGTTGCGAATGTTGGGAAACATTTTGCAATTGGTAGATTACTCATGATTGGAACACGATATCACAATTTAACTGTGTTCATCCAGAAAAATAAACTATTGCGCTAGAGCTAGGACCTCGCTTCTACAAAGGACTCTACGATGTGTAGGTAACCTGTATTGTTCGCTGCCAGATTCACCACTATAGTGTTGACCACTTCAACTGTGTTTCCAGTTTGTGTAAATCTATGGTGTAGCGAGTACACAAGCAAACACTTTCGATTCCTTGATGTGTTGGAAATAACTTTTACTTCGCGAATGGCGACACGAAGCAGACGAATCGTGTACAGACGAATTTGGTGATAACATTGTTTTCCTATTTGACAACATCGCTTTATTTTTCATCTCCTCTCCGTGATCAGTTTACGAGAAAATACGTTTGCCGATCAAAACATGAAAGCAAAATTACGATTGAATAACAAAAGACATCCGTTATGGTCTTACCCGGCATTCGTCCATAGTTTATCTGGGTTTGTCTGGGTAGAGAGAGAGAGGGGGGGGGGGAGGTGTGTAAAGTGCCCGCAAATCTGTCCGGGATTTCCCTTTATTTTCCATTTACAGCTCACTAGTCACATGGCCTTAGACCCACGCTTGACACTTGAAATCGCCCCTTTACATTGTACATACAAGGTTAATAGTATTCCGTGTTATACTCGCCAATTTTGTCAAGCTGACAATGTTTTCAGAAAGATTCAGTCAGCGAAACCGAAAAGATCAAAGTTGATGAACAGAGCTCATTGCTAATTAAAACACTACTATACTAAATGTTACATGTATGATTATAGAGATTTTTATTTATTCATTCAAACATCAAGGGGAAATTTTTATTTATTTATTAATATGAGAGTCAGAATATTGGCATGTGGGGATCTTTTTGTCAATACGACGTTATTTTTTCCACCACCCTAATATATTGCGTTTAACTCGCTATGTGTTGCCCTTTGCGAATGCAAAGATCAACCTTAATACAGATAAAATGTGTGGATATGAGTAGATAACATTGCTAGTCTAGTCAATGTACAAGAAACAAATCAGTAGACAATACATTCAAGGATTAGTTAGACATTTATATCAGCTTTACTGTTAAATAAAATATACAAAATTTTGCCACCAAATCCGACATTTAGTAGCCAGTCGTGATCCATGAACAAAATTTCTTCCCCACTGTATCTACGCTTGTCGTATATTGTCTCTCTTTCCATGTACAAAACCATATAGGTACTTGGCTGAATAAGCCAGATGAGTGGCGGATACATTAAAGTCATTTTTAGCTCATCTGGGCCGAAGGCCCGATGGGCTTATGTCATGGCCTGACTGTCCGTCGTCCGTCGTCCATCGTGCGTCGTCCGTCGTGCGTCGTGCGTCGTCCGTTGTGCGTAAACATCTTCTTCTCTGAAACCGCTTGGCCGATTAAGCTGAAACTTGGCATGCATGTTCCCCCCAATGAGTACACCAGAATTTGTTCATGCCGTGTCGATACGATTTTAAATATGGCCGCCATGGCGGCCATCTTGAATTTGCCATTGAAACATTGTTATCGCGATTTCTCAGGAACTGCTGCATAGATCTTTCTCAAATGTGGTACACAGGTTCCCCTTGGGGTCTAGTTGTGCAAGATACCTGTTGTGGTCTGATTCACAAATCCAATATGGCCACCAGGCGGCCATCTTGGATTTCCCCATGAAACATTGTTATTGCAATTTCTCAGGAACTACTTTGTGGATCTTCCTCAAATTTGGTACACAGGTTCCCCTTGGGGTCTAGTTGTGCAAGATACCTTTTCTGCTCTGATTCGAACATCCAATATGGCCACCAGGCGGCCATCTTGGATTTCCATATGAAACTTCGTTATCGTGATTTATGAGGAAGTACTACATGGATCTTTCTCAAATTTGATACACAGGTTCCCCTTAGTGTCTAGTTGTGCAAGATACTTTTGTGGTCTGATTCAGAAATCCAATATGGCCACCAGGCGGCCATCTTGGATTTCGAGATGAAACATTGTTATCTCGATTTCTCAGGAAGTACTGCATGGATCTTTCTCAAATTTGGTACAGAGGTTCCCCTTGGGGTCTAGTTGTGCAAGATACAATTTGTGGTCTAATTGAAAAATCCAATATGGCCACAAGGCGGCCATCTTGAATTTGACAGTGAAATCTTGTCATCATTATTTTTCGTTAACTACTGCATGGATCTTTCTCAAATTTGGTACACAGGTTCCTCCTGGGGGTCTAGTTGTGCAAGATACCTTTTCTGCTCTGATTCGAACATCCAATATGGCCACCAGGCGGCCATCTTGGATTTCCCTATGAAACTTCGGTATCGTGATTTATCAGGAAGAACCGCATGGATCTTTCTCAAATTTGATACACCGGTTCCCCTTGGGGTCTAGTTGCGCAAGATACAATTTGCGGTCTGATTGAAAAATCCAATATGATCACCAGGCGGCCATCTTGGATTTCCAGATGAAACATTATCGCGATTTCTCAGGAACTACTGCATGGATCGTTCTCAAATTTGGTACAGAGGTTCCCCTTGGGGTCTAGTTGCGCAAGATACAATTTGTAGTCTGATTGAAAAATCCAATATGGCCACCAGGCGGCCATCTTGGATTTCCAGATGAAACATTGTTATCGTGATTTCTCAGGAACTACTGCATGGATCTTTCTCAATTTTGGTACAGAGGTTGCCCTTGGGGTCTAGATGTGCAGGATACCATATATGGTCTGATTGAAAAATCCAATATGGCCACCAGGTGGCCATCTTGGATTTCCCCATGAAATTTTGCTATCGTGAATTCTTAGGATATTACTGCATGGATGTTGATACACAGATTCCCCTTGTGGTCCAGTTGTGCAAGATACCTTTTTTTGGTTCATTTCGAAAATCCAATATTGCCGCATCTTGAATTTCCCATGAAACTTTATCATAAAATCTCAGGAAATAACTGCATGGATCATGGATTGTTCAGGGGGACAACACAAGTTAGAAACTCATCTATTGCAGTTCTTTAGTAAAAATTTCTCACAGCTACTTTCTCCAGTTACAGACAGATGACCTACAGTGCCGTGGCACTATCTTTTACATCTTCGCAGACAGATGGGGGTATGTCTTGGTTAGGCCATACCTCACCAGAAATGTCCTGTTACATCTCATTGCCATCGTAACAACCCAGTCGCACATATTTCGTACTCGACATGTCTCCCCCCTGGTGCATATACCCACAAAATATTGGAATCGTAGCTAAGGTTAAAAACTGTCCAATGTACTGTCCGGACACGAAGTGGACAGATGGACGAACGACTGCAATCACATAATAAAAATTGGTTCTGGTTATTGCTTATACAGCTTACTGACAATCACACATTATATTTTGGTATAATTGCCTTTATTCCGTAACCTTCAATTACAATCATGAATTTGCAGCTTGACCTCCTGTGAAATCGACTATGTTGCCATTTTGTTCAGGGGAGACAACGCAGGTTAGAAACTCATCTATTGCAGTTCTTCAGTAAAAATTTTTTGCAGCCACTTTCTCCAGTTATAGCCAGATGAGCGCTACAGTGCCGTGGCACTATCTTTTATTCCTTCTATTTTTTGGTCCTGCATAGGAATTGAAAAACTGCAACATCACGCTGTTTTCCATCGCTGGAATCTGCTGACCGCTTATACACTACATGAATGTCGCAATAGTATTCACAAAATATAAACGCTACAGAATGTTACCTATTCTCAGAAATTAGTCAAAATGAATATTCATCAACGTTTAAGCTGAAACACCATGGTATTTTTTCTTTTTGAATTATTGTGACGTTTCGCGGAGTTTTCAAGCAATAGACCACAATAACTAAATATAGTTGAATCTATGTGTACAGCATGTTCAGGAGGGTAGCAACTGTGACTAATGGCGACAAAGATATGCGAGTTCTACATTCTTATGGCTTAATTATCTAGTTAAATAGAAACTATGACTAATGGCGATAAAGATATGCGAGTTCTAAATTCTTATGGCTTAATTATCTAGTTAAATAGAAACTATGACTAATGGTGACAAAGATATGCGAGTTCTACATTCTTATGGCTTAATTATCTAGTTAAATAGAAACTATGACTAATGGCGATAAAGATATGCGAGTTCTACATTCTTATGGCTTAATTATCTAGTTAAATAGAAACTATGACTAATGGCGACAAAGATATGCGAATTCTACATTCTTATGGCTTAATTATCTAGTTAAATAGAAACTATGACTAATGGCGATAAAGATATGCGAGTTCTAAATTCTTATGGCTTAATTATCTAGTTAAATAGAAACTATGACTAATGGCGACAAAGATATGCGAGTTCTACATTCTTATGGCTTAATTATCTAGTTAAATAGAAACTATGACTAATGGCGATAAAGATATGCGAGTTCTACATTCTTATGGCTTAATTATCTAGTTAAATAGAAACTATGACTAATGGCGACAAAGATATGCGAGTTCTACATTCTTATGGCTTAATTATTTAGTTAAATAGAAACTGTGACTAATGGCGATAAGGATATGCGAGTTCTAAATTCTTATGGCTTAATTATCTAGTTAAGAGGTGAGAAAAATTGACGACGTCTGGCGACTAAAAAGCAACCATATGACAGACACCCAACATTCAGACCTGAGAATACGGAGGAATCTCAGGCGTAGCCCTTGTATCAAAGCCGCGCTTTTATTGCAGCTGTTTATGTGGAGACTATGAAGTATCCACACGGCCCCTAGCACCGGCGAATATTCCTTAGTAGTCTTTCTTGTGTGGTCCATGTCTGTACCGTACACCTGAGGTGATTTCCGATATGCCATGGGGAGCTTCGTATAATTTAAAGGCACAATATATTTGATACATGCCTCTGTCTGTCGCTTTGTCGTGGACCTGTGCTAAAGGATCTGCACATTAATCCACGGACATTGTCTGAACTTTTGAAAGCAATCATGCATATGTCGAATCAGTTTCTAAACGTCTACATGAACTATTCGATCGATATAGTAGTAAAGAAGTCGTCACTTAAACCAATACTTCACTATCAAAACATACAAAATGAAAACTTCTCTGATGTTTTTACCTGACGAATCTGTCTTCCAGACTTCCCCATTTGACATGGATTTACAGATTGTTTGTTGCATTTAATTCTCATCTGCATATATAGCGAGATTCTGTTGGGAGACTTTAAATCATTGTGATTGTAGTTATTTGTGATTGTAGTTACAAAGTTGAGACTGAAGCGCTCGATCGTGTCGGACCTCAAAGAACGAGAACTTGCATTTTTCTAATATACAGTAGTCATATATCTTCACTAGTTTCTATCAGATGATTTGACAGCGCTGGTACTGCATCATTGCTCTTGAATATGTATATCCAAAATCGCTGAAGCCGGTGCTAGGGGCCGTGTGCATGGTCATGTCTGGTGTTCACATGAACATCTACAACAAATGCCTGTCTCAGAGTCAAATCATCACATGAACCGTTTTTGGTTCTTGGAATGCGTATATATATGATGCACAGTCAGAAAAATGGTGTTAATTAACACTAAAAATTGGTGTTGACTTCAACACCAAAAAACAGTGTTGAGTTAGAGCCTACACCATATTGCCCCAACACCATTTATTGGTGTTAGTTATATATGTTATTAATCGATTGTTTTCGTATTGCCTTCGTATTGACCTGAGGGTCGACGTATTGGCCCGAGGCCGCAGGCCGAGGGCCAATACGGCGACCCGAAGGTCAATACTAAGGCTATACGAAAACAATCGATTCATAATATTTTTATTAATTGACATTTACTGGCCGTGTTCTTGTTTTTCTGAGCTTGAGTGGCAGCATCCGTTTCTTGATCTGTAACAGGTTTAAATCGTTTTAAATCGTCTCCACATATCTCCTCAAGCTCCAGAATTCTGCCCACGAACCCTTGAATAACACGCTCTGCGCTCGCCATCGCGCTGACCAAACTACACTACTGTCGTCTGTTTCTCCAGTCGTCGGTCCTTACTGCTAGTTACGGCTGCACTCGTTGACCTCGGCCAATACAACATTCAACCCGGCCAATACAGCTTTCAACTCGGCCAATACAACTCGGCCAATACAAGTCGGGTTCGACATGACGTATGGACAGGCCGTTTTACACTGTATTCGGGTAATAACATACACAGTCAATTAATAAACACCGTTATTTGGTGTTAGTTAACACCGTTATTCGGTGTTGAGTCAGTATCTGCACTCGTCGGTCAACACTAAAAAATGGTGTTGAGCCGGTTTCAACACCATTTATTGGTGTTAGTTAACACCGTTAATTGGTGTTGAACCAGCATCAGCACTTGTCAGTCAACACTGAAAAATGGTGTTGAGCCAGCTTCAACACCATTTATTGGTGTTAGATAACACTGTTAATTGGTGTTGAGCCAGCATCAGCACTTGTCAGTCAACAATGAAAAAGGGTGTTGAGCCAGCTTCAACACCATTTATTGGTGTTATGTAACACTGTTAATTGGTGTTGAACCAGCATCTGCACTTGTCAATCAACACTGCAGAACGGTGTTGAGCCCGCCTCAACACCATTTATCGGTGTTAGTTAACGCTGTTATTTGGTGTTGTCCGCATCAAAACTGATCGATCAGCAAATGGAAAGGGTGTATCATTTGAGGTGAATGAAAAACCAAAACAAGATTGATAGACAAAGAACATATATTATAAAACGCAATCTGTAATATTTCATTGTATGACATTATGACACTCATGTATAACTAGAGGCCACGGCCACACTTGATCCCATCGGCCTAGTGTGAACTTGCCGTCCCTTTCACATGACCAATATAAATCTCCAGTATGGACAGATAAAGGGCATTCAATGCAGTGTGAAAGGTTAAGCTACTGTGCAAAGTTTCACTGTTGAGCAAGCTTACTTTCCCTTGTACAGAAAAGAACAAACCGAACACTAGTACCATAGTTTTTCCATAGAACCATGGTTTTACCATGCTACATGTAGTATGGCTCTACCATGGTACCGTGCTATGACCACAGTACATGTACCATGGCTTTACAGATTCAATGGCTTTACATGGTACATGTACTGTGACAAACTGCATACACCATGGTAAAACGATGATAAAATTGACCAAAAACATAGTGGTTCGTACCATGGTATTAAGTCTGGCTGGAATAAATCCGCATTCACATCAGATGAATTGAAGAGACTGAATGCTCAAGAAACTAAAGCAGTTGAAGTGATTAATAAAGGTTTAATAAGACCTCATGCAAACATAGCATATAGCTGTCAATTTGGTTCCGTATACTAGTATGTTAACTAGGTGTAGATAGAGAAAGAAGTAGGGTTTAACGTCGTTTTCAACCTTGTTTCAGTCATATCATGACGGTGCCTACATCTGCCAGAACGCGAGTGCTCACAGTTCTCATTACCCTGGACATTAATCAGTCCAGCCTGTATAGCGCCCGGTCACCCATCCAAGTATTGACCGAGCTTAACGTTGCTTAACTTTGGTGATCTGACGAGAACCGGTGTGTCCAATGCTATAAGCCGTATCATATCACATATCTACTGTTGAGTTTTTTCTGTTTCCTGATGAAATTCTTCGCCGAGTTGTTCAGTTTCTCCCTCATGTAATAATGGATATCGGATGTCGTCTTGCTGGGATGGTACTGCTGGATTACCTTTGGAAAAGAAAAGGAATCAACATAAGAATTTGTAAACCTAATATGTAAGTGGAAGTGGTGAAGGTTGTATTTCAGTTTTGGTCGACAAGAAGGATAAAGTCAAACAAAAACAGGAATCCATGTAGGCCTTTCACAAAAAATAAATGATTAATTCTTTATTCCTTTTGAAATATTCCAAGTTCTTTCAAATACACTAAATTTTGAGTAATTTGGCTTCACTTCTTTTCAAAGAAAATATTCCAAAAGGCCCCCAAACAAATATTCTAAATGAAACCATGACATGAGTATGATTAATGAGAGTAAAACTATAGTTACTTCCCTTTGCATTGGAAGAGTTGAAAACTAGAGATTTACACAGGCCTCAATTTAAGGTGGTAACCTGTTATCAGGTTGCCTGGAGGTTGCCATATGAAAAATAGTGGTAACCTATTTTCAGGTCCCCATAATTTTGACTAAGAATATGACATTAGGTTAATAATTATGCAATAGGTTCCCACAGGTTGCCAGTGTAGAATTCATGGTAACCTGTTGAGAGGTTACCATCAGCACTCCTTAAACTGAAGCCTGTTTACATTACTTTAACACTATCACGACCATGATAAGACAAGGGAGAAGATCTACTCAATATACATTTTGAGTTACTTCCTCTTGTGTGGGAACCCTTGGCCTCGGCAAATATTGTTTTTCTCTAGTACATAACACATATTTACCTCATTGGGATCATATAATTGTATAATATTGTATGATTGTGCTATTGATCTGTAAAACAATAAATATATTTGATCTGAAAGATATGGCAAACTTGACACATATTCACATTTTCTGGATCATGGGATATAAGACATTAACGCTTCACCAATGAAAATATAATTGCCACATAAAGAAGTGTTTATTGGACACTGCAGCCTTATGTACATACCTGTTTCTGGCAATTTCTTTCCTTAAGAATCGACAATATGTCCCTTTCAGCCCTCTTCTCGCTAGTTACTTTGCTTTTCTTGTTTGTCTTTCTTGGACTTTCATTCTAAAAATACAAAATGAATTCATTAAAGATAACAGTGAGGAGTTAATAATCTAGCATACATAATGCATATCTACATTCTGTGGGGTTTTTTTAATTATGAAAAATAACTGTCACAATAATTTTTTTAAATGCTCATTTATTGCGACAGAATACTTGATGAAATAGAAAAAAATGTATGCTAGAAACAAACAGTTATAGCCATATCACACCTTGTTACAATTCAGGAGCCGCAGAACACATTTGAAAGTGAGGGGGCTGAACTCTATACCGGTCAAGTCAAATGTTGGACTGCTTCCCCCCCCCCCCCAGCTCCGCGGCCCCTGAAATACAAGGAGAAAATCAAACATACAGACAGTTATCCAGTTCCGCAATCGAAATTCTTCTGAGGTGTGTTGTGGCGAATACACATCCATTGAAGGACAGTTACATATCCTTAAAGGGAACGTAAACTCTAGTGAACCGTGCATGGCCATTTAAAGCTTTTTCCTCATAGAATCCAAATCGTGTATCAGATATTTTTTTACAATTTTTTCAAAGCAGTACTAAACGTTTCAACTTCGTTACACTGGAACAACATAGAGACCTCCATGTTTGAAGAATCGTGACGTCAGCGGACACTATAGTTCTTCTGTCTCTGGAGGTAAAAACGCGTCAATTGTCAGAGACCGTATTCGAGACCGTAGCTTACAAACATGAACGAGGATGATAGTGCGACGTGTCGGGATTACCTGGTACATTGTGACAGCCAAAAGCAGAGCAGCCCGACATCGTAGAATATCTGCTAGAATCAGGCCGTGTTCTACATCAAAGCCAGTCTATAACATTGCCTCTGTAGCCGGGGAACGGAGGAGTGCATGAAAACGATCATATGCGGCCATGTTATCTCGACGCAGAGAATGTCCGATGATGTAGGAGATTATCGGCACAACTGAATTTCACGCTTTCCCATTGGATAAAAATCCTGCCCAAAATAAACATGGCGGCGCCCCCAAGAAATTCCAAATCACGGTATTTTTTTATGTTTGCGTCTGTTTCATTCATTGGAAAAAATGAGAAAAAATATTTGTCACGATTTTTTAAATCTATCGGGACTCCCGCGGTGTTTTACGAGTTTATGTTCCCTTTAACTTGATTTGAGCTGATTTTTCACTTGTTATAGAATTACCGCATCTTTGGAACTGGAGGATTGTCTTGTGGATATCGTTCGTTTGCCTCTCTGTTCTCTTCCCAGCCTACCAAGGGATTTCCTAATGTCGGATATATTCTCTCCATCCAGAAGTCTGTCCAGTATGGACTTCAGCTCGGGACGCTTGTCTGAAATAGTGAAATCTCACATAACGTAGACAGCTAGCTTGCCTGCCATGGTGGCATAGTTCAGTCAACTTATTCGTGGACGGTTATCGAGATACTTGATGTCGAACCAGTGTCTTTTTTAAAATTGATAATTACAAGGTGAAAAGAACGAAGCAAGCCACGACTTCATTGTTGAATGACTTCATGGGGGCTTTGAGGCGTCTCTGTTGTTGTTGTTGTTGTTGGTGGTGTTGTTGTTAATCTCGGACCCTTCAAACTTTGACTCGACGCCGTGCTGCTCAATGGGAGACTCGAGCAACGAGTGTCAACAATTTGCCGAGTTAGGGGCCCTAAATTAATGCTAGAATCTCACTCCGCGAACAATAATCCCCATTCTGTCGTTCGACAGAGAACTACATGGAGTAACTATAGTCCCATTACAGTTCGCAGACCTTCCCAATCTAGAATCCAGATGAAGTGCGGCCATTTTCCTGCGACGGAAGCGACCCCTGGTGGCGAGGTTGAGACCTTCCGCCATGATTGTTGTATGAGAAGCCTCGTTTTCGATCTCACACTTGACGGAATCGATCAGCCATTCGGGAAAAAAACGGAAATCAACGAAGTATAGCAACAATTCGGGAGATGCACAAGTGCAGTCACGTGGTACATTTTGGGTGAGTTCCAGCCGACGGCATATGGGAATATGATATATATGATATGTCCTGTAAGTTTGGAATTAATTGACCTGTTGTTATAGTTATGTGAATTTTGTACTCTGTCAGTCATTGACGCTTGTACAATAAAGAATTATCTTATCTTATCTTATGGGACGTAACCTGCGGGAGATTTGACGGTCGCGAAAATAACAGTGAAGTCAATGGGAATTATTTTTAAAACGTAGTTTTGCAGTTTGATTCTGGTAGATAATATTTCAGAAGTACATTAGCTTTCGAGCAAGACAACTTGTATAATTTTCACTCATAAGGAACAGACGCTGTCAACGAAAAACTAGCATGCTCCATGCAAATCTTACGACGTCAAACGACCGGAACTCACCCAGCAGGTCACGTGATCGACACATGAGAAAGAGGCGAATAGCCTGACTGACTGATCACCGCAGATAAACACAAAATAAAATAGAGAATCCCGGCGACGTAATGTCAGCCTGACTAGTGTACGTGTTGTTGTCTGACAAGTCGAAATCCGGCGAAGGATTTATTCGGCAACTTGAACTACTGAACTGAGAAATCCTTTTGATAAAAATACTCCTGTATTAAAGTTGAGAATTCCGTATTCGCTTCAAATTTAGGAAAAATCGTATAAAGCTTTGAAGCACATGTTGACTGTCAGCTATCCGCACATTTCCCTTTTCTATTCGCCAGGCAGCTAGTTTTGCCGAATATATGCATATTTTAGGGATATTGAAAACTATATTTTATTCATCAGCACAGTGGCTAGTAAGATTTTCATCACTTTTCTCCCTGACAGCTACAAAAATCTTGTCTTTCAAAACGCAATTTTGTCATGCGGTCGGCAGCCAGTCTATTCGTGAGACGTCTTCTCATCGAAGCAAGGCCAACGCCGTAGCTCTGCAGGGTCAAAGTTTGCGGAGTTGAACTTCCTATTTCCGTGAACTACGGGGAGACTCTATCCTTGTTTATAATCCCCATAATTAATGCAGGGATCACAATTAAACATGTTATAAGCCTCACTGATTCCAGCCAGGAAAATAAGAATGTCTTTTGTTCCAGGTCAAGCGTTCATCAGAGTACCGAATATATAACTGTTCAGAGGTCAACATTTCTCTCCTGCCTCGCACCACGTGGCGCTATTGGCATGCTTATACAAATTACAATCAGTACATTTGGTAAACATCATTTGTTTAACTTTACCGGTTTCTAAGCCATTCTGTCAGCCATTCAACTTTATTCACAGGCATATAACTTTGCATCCATTCATTTATTTGTCGTAAATTGAAATCCTTCCAATTGTATTTTTTTGTCACTAACAACATTACGCCAAAAAATCGGGGAAATAATATTTTGGTTAACTATGGTATATTGTACCATGGTTGTTATGTACCATGCTATTACTATTGTTCAAAGTGGTTAACCATGGTATATTGAACCATGGTTCATCTGTACCATGGTATTACCATAGTTGAACAGAGTAACCATGGTACCATGATAGTACCATGTAAACCATATGTACCATGTTATTACGATGACAACCATGGTATTACCGTGGTTACCATGGTTCAATCTGTTGTAAACCATGGTATTTTTTATAAGGGCTGGCAATTCAAATTGCATTTTTCTTAAATTGAAATTTGAAATTTTGAAATTGAAGTAAATTGAAATATCAATTTGTAGTTGGTAACATTCTTATTGGCGTAAAGCAAAACGGCGAGCCTGCCGGGTTTCACATAACCCTTGTTTTTTTCAATGTTGGAATTTTAACACCATTCTGTTAACACCGTTTTGGCGTTAAACTGGTGTCGAAACACCTCCTTTTCTTAACACTGTTTTTTGGTGTTGAACTGGTCTAACACCAATTTTCAGTGTTAGATTTTCAACACCATTCTTTCAACACCGTTTTTTGGTGTTGAACTGGTCTCGACACCATTTTTCAGTGTTGGATTGGGTCAACACCATTTTCTCAACACCGTTTTTTGGTGTTGAACTGGCCTCAACACCACATTTTGGTGTTGAATTATGTCAACACCGTTTCTCAACACCACTTATTGGTGTTGAACTGGCCTTAACACTAAAAAATGGTGTTGGGCCAACACCGTTTTTCTGGCTGTGTGCAGTGAGAAAATTGGCCCCATGTGGGCTCCTGTTACTTCGTGTCAGTATTCCGGCATGTCCTTCCAGAATGTTGCGTTTAATTGTTATCTGTATATGGTGTTATCTTCTGGTGAACTTTTAGTCCCAAGGCTTACCCTCTGTACGAATCCGTGTGATTGTAATTATTTGTGATTATAGTGATGATGGGGAATGCATGAAGCGTTTGATTTCAGTCCGGCCTCACAAACTTATATGTTCTGTATAAGAACTCGCATTCTACTAATATTTTCCCCGTTTGGACCGTTTCTTTAATCAACGGTCACATAGTTTCATCATTTTCATCAGATGACTTGACATCCATCCACCTGGTCTTGAATATGTGTATACAATAACGCTTAAGCTGATTCCAGGCATCGCGTGGTCATGCCATTCAAGGTGTCCACATGAAGCCCTACAATAAAAGCGTGGTGGAGATACAAATCATCACAGGGATCAGTTTCGGTTTTCGGAAAGCATTTATATATAACGCAGTCAGAATATGAGCATGTACGCTGGCAATTTTTCCACTACCGGTGTAATTGCGTTTAGCTGTAGTCTGATGGCATTATCACTGTGTTATATATTACAGATGTGGATGAATGCAGCACGGTTGGAAAAGTTACTTGTCCTGGACCATGTATAAATTTACCAGGCACTTACGGATGTAACTGTACCATACCAGGTTACATACCTACCTCCAATCTACAGTTTTGCAAAGGTAAAGTGATATTCGTTTTCAATAAAAAAATTCTTATTGCAAACATTGAGCTATAATAAGTCAAATATATTCAGAATAATGTGCATTGATTCGAATTTGACAGATGGGCAATTATTTGGTTGGGGGTAATAATTCACCGTAAAAGTAAGCAAAGCTTAAATTCTCATCTGTATTACATTGTCCCAGTGTGTTTCGAATATAACCTGTTTTGTGTGTCGGTATTCCTGACCGACACTCGGGCTTTGTCAGGCTTGAAATCTTTATACTGCAGCTAGTTTGTTTGTTTAGTAGCTGCTCGTTGGTTTCACGTTTGCATCTGTATCGGTCCTGCTAAATGTTTGCCAACCTCGAACAGGATGCTGAAACGTTCAAAGTATATTTGCATTATCTTTTTGCATTGATCAATCCGTCTTCACTCGTCTATATCTGCCTATCCGCCATTCTGCCTGACTTTCAACGTAATGTAAAACGCTATTGAAGACTTTTACCAGATCCGGTCTCTCATACCATGTAACGTTTGATCAGACTTTTGATAAAAAGTTGAGAGTAGCCCTTTTCAAGAGGTAGACAATCATTTATCTATCTTAACTTTAACGTAGCTCATCATTGTTATTGTTTTCAAGGTTGGGATATTTCTCTCGAGCGGTAAAGCTTATAGGATAAAGTATGGGCGACAGTTCTGACATTCAGTTTTCATTCGTCACCCACAAACATGACAAAAGAATTTCCGCGTCAATAATCGAAAGACCTTTTCATGAATAATCGCTTTTAAGCGGGCATAACTCTTTTCGTGGAAAAATCACTCCACACTCTTTCGTTGACCATATGCGTGCTGTTTTTCTATTTGCTTCCTGTAATTTCTGAAAACACACCGGTAACACTGTAGACGTGATTTAGGCGCGAATTCTTTTTCCAGTATTTTATTAACCTTACCAACTCCGGGAATTCTAGACTCAGCAAGGTAGAAAAATTGCATTTTACTGAAAGGCATACCTTTAAAACATACGCATCTGACAGGAACTGTATTGTACCTTCCACTTCGTCATTTCGTAATCGTGGTATTCATTTTTTCGTACGACAAGTAGCATCAGTTCCAACCACAAAAGAGTGTTGGGGGGTGTGGGCGGTGTATTACGGTAAAGTGTCGAAATATGGGGTCTCTATATATAACCCCATGCTTTATATAAATATACACTTTCATATAGAGCATGAGTTTATATATAGAGACCCAATATTTAGGCACTTTACCGTTACGCCACCGCCCACACCCCCAAAACCTCTTGTTTTGAGGGCATGTGGTTCCAACGATGCATGAAATGAAATATAAAAATAACACAAGAAAATAACACACCATTATACTATTGCTGTTAGTGTGATGGCTGGACGAGAATTCAGCCAGACATACATTGCCCTAAATCTCATCACTTTATGACGTTAAACATTCACAAGCCAGTTGTTCTAAGGCAGTTGCGTACTTGTCAGTATTGCGTGGGTTATATTGGAGACGAATATTCAACACAAGGTGCTGTTCAAGCAATTGCAGGTCATAGACATTCATTATTCCGCGATTGCATCGATCTTTCGAACTATTTACTAAACATCTACCATGTGAACATTTAAGACCAACAAAATCTTCGCAAAATTTTTCTCTTTGATCTTCAAAAGGATGTTGTATCTTGTTAGTATTATTATTATTATCGTTTTCTTGATTTATATACATTACTATTTCCTTATAGTACACTATAGTATTGTGCGTTTGATATGGTTTTTCGGTCATAACCAATGTGAATTGTATTGGTGCCATTTAATTGAAAAATAAAAGTCAGTAGTGATTAGTGATTACGTAATTGGGATGTTTTCCAGATGTAGATGAGTGTAGCTTCGCCAATGGTGACTGTTCGGATGTTTGTGTTAATACCCGAGGATCCTATAGATGCCGATGTGAGGAAGCTGGGTATAGGTTGTCTAAAGATGATCACACATGTGAAGGTACAGAACATCTTTTTGCTCGTATATATCTGGGCGTCACCAATAAGGGCGTCATCAATTGGCGTTATCCTACGATTACAATTTGAGCTACCTGTGTTCTTCTGTTTATACAGTTCCACTAAACTGATGTTCGACCTATATATTCATGTCCCATAGATTCGCACCTTCTAATTAATAAATATGTAATGTATTAAGAGTTTCGAGGATACACATCATGTAATCATCTTACACAATTTGTAAAAGATATTTTCCTACATGCATGTTCCTTATTTCAGATATTAATGAGTGTGAACGATATAAAAATGTCTGCGGACTTGGAGGATCCTGCAACAATACAATTGGGTCATATATATGCACCTGTGGCCCAGGTTTCACGAGAACTACCGACAAAGCTCACTGCATAGGTATACTATCGTCCCACCCTTTAACAAGTGGGGACACGGGTACTCCAATGGTAATACGAATCGGGCTCGGTCCCGGTCGTATGTGAGATTCGGTTTCTGGTCCCTGATCATGTTCGTGTGTTTCTCTCCGGGTCCCCGACTTTCCAAACACCGCAAAACTAGATATATGATTCTGAGATATGTATATGTTTATGAATATGCTCGTCACATTGGAAGATTAGCTTGTATCTAACCAGGCTATCGAGGTTAGAATTAAGATCATTCTATCTGTTTTTGTTATTAAATAAATCGATTTATATCAGCGATAATATAGCGGAGTGATTTCTAGGTCATTAGCCAGTGCTTTATTTCTGTCGTATTTTTAATTCATTACCGTACTCGATTGATAATACATATATGAACACTACTACTATATTTAGTTTAAGGCGTCAAAAGTTTTCCCCCCTTGATTGAATGAAGAGGTTTTGGTTGAAGCGACCAGAGAGAGAGAGAGAGATAATTAAATGTAACGTCGCCTTCAGCAATATTTCAGCTATGTTGCGACGATCAGACAAAACTCTGTGTAAGTTCAACAATAAAGTAAGTTAGCAACCTAACACTCTGAAAGTGATCGGCAACACATCCGAGACCAGGTGAAGATTATTTTCAATCTCAATATCCCATGAAGATTGAAACAGCTTTCTCATACAGATGTAAAGTTTAAAATCGCCACACGGGACTCCACGATGATTATAGCACAGGAGGTAGACTAAGGTGCCAAACAAATTAGGCTCTGTGACGATCCATTGTGATCACCAATGTCTGTAGAGCCTAATTTTCGAAATTCAAATTTTTTTTTGTAGTTTTGGTTAGGTTTTTGTTAGGGTTAGGGTTGCTAGGGTATGTTTGTTTGGGTCATCGTCGCCGTGTGACCAATAAGGTTAGGTGCGATATTAAACTTCAAACAACCAACCATCCACGATGATTAACCTCATCACCTAGGGCTGTCTTAGCTTTGCATCAGCATCAGTATTTCCTATTATCCCAACATGAACAAGTAGCCAGAGACACAATATTAATCTGTAGCTCAACTCTGCGGTCATAAAACTTTAGAACATTCAGGGTGGAGGGATGAATTTGCGAATCTATTCTTGATCGCCTGAAGGCATGACAGTGCATCTGAGAATATGAGATACTCTTTGATTTTGCTGTACCCGATACCTTTCAAGGCCATCAAAAGAGCTTTGGCTTCAGCAGTAAAATATAATTCTTACCTGGCAATCGATGGGTTTTGGTTTTGGAACCAAAGACAGTAGCGCACGCAACTGTGTCACTATATGTGGAACCATCTGTATATATAGTCTGATGTGAGCCATACTTTTCTCCCAGTAGATCAGATTTTTGCTGATACACAAGTTGGTTTGTGTCAGCTAACTTAAATTTTCTCAGTGTAATATCTACTTGTGGTTTGACTGGTGACCAGACAGATGATTGTAGCACCATAGTGTTGAATGTAAGATTAGATGCAACTGAAAGACATCTTCCCTTTCTCTGACACAGGAAACTGAACTAGGTCGTATATCTATTACACTGGCTTTCTTCTACAGATGATAACGAGTGTCTCTTGAGGAACGGAGGATGTAAGCAAATTTGTTTGAACGTACCAGGTTCATTCCACTGCGCATGTCGAGATGGTTTTGGTCTGCTGAGCGACCAAGTGACATGTTCGGGTGCGTATATTCCATGAGAGTATTGTGAAACGTATATAATTCGAAATTAAATCTGAATATCTGAAATTTTCGCTAAACTTTTGTTTCTGAATGACTTAAATCTATTCATAGATATCCAAGAGTGTTTAATAAACAACGGTGGATGTCAGGACCGGTGCATCAATACAATTGGCTCATTCCGATGTGTTTGTCGAAAACGGGGCATGGTGTTGGGCGCGGACCGCAGATCATGCGAGCGTAAGTTGTCTCGAAATATTTTGTGCTGCTATATGACATATTTTAATTAAAAATATCATCGTGTTTGGAGCTTGTAATGCATAAACAGTTGGCTTTACATAAGATTCCTCTCTTTTATGCCGAGATAAAAGCTGACTACCGTTTTCCATGATACAGGAATGAAAAGAAAACACGTTATAAGATGATTTGTGTTAAACGTCGAATGAGTACTTTAACCTGCCAGAAATGGCTAACAGTTGCAAAGTTACATAAGGTATTAATTTACTCACCAACTAAGGTGAAATAGACATGTCGAATCTTCCCTGCCCAAACGAATATTTCTGGTTTATCTCTATATAGGGAACGACGGGGTTGCTTATATTCGCTTACGGAACTCAAACTGCATTTTAAAGTTATTCAATCTATTTTTGTCAGCTTGCCCTGTAAACACATACTACAGAAGACAGAAGCGCAAGAAAAGCCGATGTGTGAAGTGTCCCAGCAACTCACACACCCGCAGTCCTGGCAAACGATCCAGGAAAAACTGTAAATGCGACCCAGGCTTCCTTGGAATACCAGCTCTCAGAATCCAATGTCAAGGTACAGGCATTTCCGATTATATTTGAATATATTTGGGTCGTTTGAGGCACTATTATATTAGGGAAAATTGCACTCTACACTGGCTTGAATCAAAGCTCCATTGACGGCCTTGAAGGCTTGAATAAGAGTCTGTGTTTGTTTGTCTGTGGAGCCACAGTGTTGATCAAAATGTCGTCTTACGCCTATTGAGTGGGGATTTTTTATTGCAGTGGAAAGCCCTGAAGTTCCGCCAAGAAAGCTTTGCGATTCGGTAAAACGACAACAAAGTGAAGCGAAGGGCAGTTAACACCCAATGGAGGCCGGGAACATGAAACAAACCTTTTACATGTAATTGTTGTACCTTGTCGTCATTGAACGGCCACAATTTTGAAGCTTAGTCAGGAAACATGTAGCTTTGAGATATGGAAGAATGTCTCGAGAGAGCAAACAGTCAGAAAATGGAATTAGATTGATAATCAGTATAGCAAATGCTTCGTAATGGAAACATGGGCTTGCACATGTATATTGTACTGATACATATGTGTCATTTTCAGCTTATCACAATAACCAATATTTTTATTGAAGATATCGATGAGTGTGAATACGACAACTTTGGTTGTTCTAACGGCTGTGACAATATACCCGGAACTGCTGTTTGTACATGTCCTGTTGGATTCAATCTTACGAAGGTCGGAAAAAATTGCGGCGGTATGTTCTTTCTATAGTTTCGTTTTTCTATCTTCCTCAATCATTAAAATTTGAAATTCAGTACTTTCTAATATATTTCAATGTAAATAGCAAACTTTAATGAACTACAACAACACCTTTTTTCGCATTGCAACCTACTTCACGATCTGAATGTTTCTGTTGTACAAGTTTATATGAGAATTGATGCATTCTATAGCCACTTGAATGTAATCATCTTTAATTAGCTTTTCTCTGTTTTCTACCATAAAGACGTGGACGAATGTGAGACGAACAATGGAGGTTGTGATGATCGTTGTATAAACACCGAAGGCTCCTCCTACTGTACATGTGATCATCCCGGGTACTTACTTGCCAATGACAGCAAACATTGCTCAGGTCAGTAAGATACAAGAGTTTTTCATTGGAGAAAACTTCGTTAGTTCACTATTCGGCATGCGTAGGTGGTTCAATATATCGCCGACGAATTAAAACATTAGCCATACGATCTAATGTGTTGTTTCTTTCACGACATCGTTAGCTATTGTAAACGGATCATTTCCAACACATACAACACTTTATTTGAATAATATACCTGGGAAACTTATGTGCAACCAGACGCCAAGTTTCTGAAATTTTGTGATGGATATCATGCACCGGCGGCGAAATGCGATCGTAGTGTGCAAGATCTGTGGTGCTACGTTTCGTAACTTGTGTCTAATTCCGCTTGACGCGGGGCTAGGGCCGTTTGGATATCATGTGTTTTACATGTCCATGGTGTTCAAATGAACAATCACAACCAGAGCGTGACTGAGATACATACTTTGGAAGCGACTCGAAAATTCAGTTCGATAAGGAAGAATGGTCAGCGGTAAGGATTTTATGTGTAGAATATTATCGTGTCCAGCTGACACCATTGAAAACTGTTGAACGCTTCCCTGTTGAAGAAAGTCATCTTCTGTTTTTACTATTCCTATTTCACACACATTTGGAATCGGCGATAACTGTCATCAGAAATAGGTCTTTCCATTATTGACGAGGAAATTCCTTTATGGACGACGGCTGAATATTGAATGTAGGATATGACGCTTGCTATTCAATGGATTAACACAATCAAACCTTCTTGAGATCTGCTGATACACACGATCTGGTCAAAGCCTGGCCCAGATATACTCTAGAACGACTTGAAGATATATTTGCATAAAAGAATACTGACCATTTGATACGGATTTGAAGATAAGAACATCATAGGCCTACTGTTTTGCCGGCATCACTCGGAATGTTCTTCACTTCTTACTTCTCTCTTATCGGGATATTGTTTCTGATTATATAATATTACTTTTATTTGACGCCTGCTTGGTGAATAATGTGGTGGCAATATGGGATTTCGTTTATGAAAGCGAAAATGCTCAATCACCGACGGCTGATTACTGAGTATACCATCTGACGCTTGTGCATGCCTGGTGTTGATTCTTCAAATTTTGAATGAAAGATTAAACTGTATAGTTTTCCACAATAATGATAAAAAGGGGTATTGAGAAACAGAAAAAGTCTATATTCACCCATTTCTCCGAAGCAGCATATTAAGTAAAATGTTTCTAAGGTTATATACGTGCTTGTATACTTCAGTCTCAGTAATGCCTAACAAATGGGTCTTATTCCAAAATATTCAAGTGTAAATGTCAGAAAAAAATGTTTTTCGAAACCAGATATCAACGAATGTGAAATGAATGATTTCAACTGTTCTGACAAGTGTCACAACACCATTGGCAGTGCCTACTGTCTCTGCCCAGAGGGCTTCTATCTCGACATCGACCAGAAAACTTGTCTAGGTGAGTAATTATATCCCAATAATATATATTTAGTTGGAAATAATACTTACTAGAAATGTTAACATTCAAAGTTAGCACCGGACATTAACCGCTTCAGTATTACGTGAGAGTTCCTACTGTTAATAAGGAGGTCAACGACTCACTTTTCAATGTACCATTCCTTGTAGAATTAGAAATTATTTCGCTAACCATGAACGATTTATTGCGGTTAACAGGACCCCAAACACTGGGACTGGTAGATGGAAAAACAGTGTGTTTAAGAATTTTGTAGACAATATTGCATGTACAAAGCTTAGTATTATGCCTATATGATTTCGTTATCGATCAATATTACTGATCTGAGCGCTACACACAAGATCCAATACGTACGTAATCACCCTTACATGTAGAGAAGATTGTATTTTGTAGATGTCGATGAATGTAGAGTTGAGAATGGTGAATGTGACGATGTGTGTGTTAACATACCCGGTTCACACCACTGCGGCTGCAGGTCGCTCGGATTTCGAATGGATGCCAACAAGAAGTCCTGCAGTGGTCAGTATCCCTTCATTGATCATTGCGGTTTCGAAGATCTTCAGTCTGTCCATGGACCAGTTCCCCCGTAATAACGTATCTGTATTATAAAAGGTTCTATATAATTGTTCTGCTTTGTATGGCTCAAAAATATGTCACCATAGTCATAATATTTTGTTCTTCTGGGACTTCATGGAACACAAGTGCCTGTTTGCAAACAGCTATAGCTAATAAACGGAATCCATGTCTATCGTGCCTATTTTATCGCATCCAACAGTATTGCTCGACTGACCGTCTCCGGTTCATTGGACGAAATGGTTGTCTTTTCTGTTTGCCTGTGGTTTTGATTCTTCAGCTGAATAGCAGTCACTTCTACAATCTCATTAAACTCAGATATAATATCACGGACCATTATATCTGACATCATCGCTATAAATCCCGTGCGAATTTCAAATAAATCTGTTAGCCAATCAGGTGGCTAGCGAGGCGAATCAACTTTAAAATGACGCCACTCGGAATGACACACATGAGCACGTGGACAAACATAGTAAAGGGAAAACAGAAACAGTATTTAAATAAGACATCATGTCTAGACATCCTGTAGTCCGTGAGCTACTAGGGCTCACCTTGCACCCCCCCCCCCCCCACTACAGACCGAAACTATGTTTTTTATGTGCTATAGGACATGTCAAATAAGAAACAATTTGTTAACAGTCGATAAACTGGGACTCACTACCCTTTTAATCACTTTTAAATTACCCCTGTGTTAATAAGTACAATTTTTGTGACAATAGGGGGTAGGGTTACAAGAATAGTCTTATCTTCCATAATTATTATCCAATCTTGATAATGTTGGTCACATATTATTCAGCATTGATTGCTGCATCGAATATTTACAAGATACTATCACTATTTGTTGGGTATGACGTCACACAGGGACCATACATACAACAGTAGGAGTAGTAGCGAAAGTGGGCGTTTTGGGGGTGCGTGAGGGTATGCTTGAGCGATTGAGGGACCATTCTTGGTCCGAATGCGTCGTGTGAGATGTCAAATTGAAGCCCTCGGTATGTAGGCCACGACTTGAGGGATCTCCATATGATCTGTGACATCATTGGTGACGTCATCAGTAGGAGTAGTAGCCAAAGTAGGCATTTTGAGGTTGTGAAGGAAGGTTTTTTGGGTAAAGATGGACCATCCGTGGTCTAAATGGACCGTGTGGGGTGTCATCTTGTAACTCCCTGCATGTAGACGACGAATGGTATGGTTTTTGTTGGAAGTCGCATCGTGCTACTCATGCGCAATTGAGCAGTAGTAACAAAAGATGTCATTTTGGGCGTGGGCAATGACATGTTTGGGCAATCAAGGGACCCATGTTTGGTCCAAATGGACAGGCTGGGGTATCCTAGTGAAGCTTTCGTGGGATAGTCAGACAGGCGTGTTTTTTATTGGGATTCAGGCCAATCTGCGCATGCGCAGTTGAGGTCCAATCTACGCATGCGCAGTTGGGGTGTAGTAAATAAAGTGGTCATTCTGGAGGTGCGCAGTGATTGAGGTCTTATATCTCATCCAAAGATGGAGTGTAGGGTGTCATCTTGAAGCTCTCGTGGTGTAGACCACGACTTGAGGGGTTTCCAGGTCATCTGTGACGTCATTGGTGACGCCATCAAATGACGTCATCAGTATGACTGATAACGAAAGCGGCCATTTTAGGGGTGCGTAGTGGTGTGTTTGAGAGACTGAGGGACCATTCTTGGTCCGAATGGGACATGTGGGGTATCGTATCGAAGCTTTCGCGGAACAGCGTCCGACTGGTCCGGTGTGTCATAGAAGTAGGGGATATGGCTAGCGTGCGCAGACAGCAAATAGTGGAGAAGGGACACTTGAATGGGATTTTAGACTCGAGGTGGACCATTCTTTGGCCGAATGGTTTGTGTGGGGTTTCGTAGTGAAGGGCTCGTGGGGTAGCGTCGGATTGGACTGGTATCATCGCACGCATTCTGGTGTACCATATGCACTACGGGCTATAGTGTACAGGGTGCACCACAGATACGTGCGCATGCCTGCGTTGACATCACTTTCTATCTCCAAGACCTCCAAGCTCCGACTCCAAGAGCTCCGAGCTCCGAGAGCTCCGACTTCAAGAGCTCTGAGCTCCAAGTTCTCAACCGACCCATCCCACATGTCCGAGCTCTGTAGTTTCTCAAATGGCGGCTTCTGATTGGATAAGAGCTCTATACTACTGTCAGACTGTACATTTGCAGAACGATGATACTAGGCTACACAACAGACAAATCCGATGCTAACCTACGAGCCCTTCACTACGAAACCCCTCACGACCCATTCAGACGGTTCACCTCGAGGCTAAAATTCCATTCCAGTGCCCCTTTTCCACTATTTGCTGTCTGCACATGCTAGCCATATCCCTCACTTCTATGACACACCGGACCAGTCGGACGCTGTTCCACGAAAGCTTCGATATGATACCCCACACGTCCCATGCGGACCAAGAATGGCCCCCCACTCTCTCAAACACACCACTACGCACCCCTAAAATGGCCGCTTTCGTTACCACTCGTACTGATGACGTCGCCAATGACGTCACAGATGACATGGAAATCCCTCAAGTCGTGGTCTACACCACGAGAGCTTCAAGATGACACCATACACTCCATCTTTGGATGAGATATAGGACCTCAATCTCTGATATACCCCTGCGCACCGCCAGAATGACCACTTTATTTACTACACCCCAACTACGCATGCGCAGATTGGCCCGAATTCCAATAAAAAACACGCCTGTCTGACTATCCCACGAAAGCTTCACTAGGATACCCCAACCTGTCCATTTGGACCAAACATGGGTCCCTTGATTGCCCAAACATGTCATTGCCCACGCCCAAAATGACATCTTTTGCTACTACTGCTCAACTGCACATGAGTAGCACGATGCGAGTTCCAACAAAAACCATACCATTCGTCGTCTACATGCAGAGAGTTACAAGATGACACCCCACACGGTCCACTTAGACCACGGATGGTCCATCTTTACCCCAAAAACCTTCCTTCACAATCTCAAAATGCCTAATTTGGCTACTACTCCTACTGATGACGTCACCAATGACGTCACAGATCATGTGGAGATCCCTCAAGTCGTGACCTACATACCGAGGGCTTCACTTTGACATCTCACACGACGCATTCAGACCAAGAATGGTCCCTCAATCGCTCAAGCATACCCTCACGCACCCTGAAAACGCCCACTTTCGCTACTACTCCTACTGTTGTATGTATGGTCCCTGTGTGACGTCATATCCAGCAAATAGTGATAGTATCTTGTAAATATTCGATGCAGCAATCAATGCTGAATAATATGTGACCAACATTATAGAGATTGGATAATAATTATGAACGATAAGACGATTCTTGTAACCCTACCCCCTATTGTCACAAAAATTGTACTTATTAACACAGGGGTAATTTAAAAGTGATTAAAAGGGTAGTGAGTCCCAGTTTATCGACTGTTAACAAATTGTTTCTTATTTGACATGTCCTAAGGCACATAAAAAACATAGTTTCGGTCTGTAGTGGGGGGGGGGTGCAAGGTGAGCCCTAGTAGCTCACGGACTGGTAAATGTAAACTTCAAAGGAGTTGCTCCCACCGAAAAGTCTGCTGTTGTCAGGCGATACAAGGTGTCAACAGATCGACAGACACAACAAGGTTGTTCGTATTCATGAACCATACCTCAATGGTTGTCAAACTGAAAGGACAAAGTTTATCGCCATTGGCTTATTATCGAATATCGTATAATATCGGCAAAATTTTCGCACGATTTTTCATAGCGTCAAATTTAGATGGTATTTTCCTAATATGCTATCTTGTCTTATATAGATTGTGTCTTCTATATTTGTTATTTTGTTTCTATATTGCAGACATCAACGAGTGTTATGAGCAATCTCGTTTGTGTGATGATATCTGTAGGAATACATTCGGGTCTTACGTGTGTTCCTGTAGGAACGCAGGCTTGGTGTTAGGCAGCGACGGGCGATCTTGTGAAGGTGTGTATTGCGGCTCTCATCTCTGTGATATTATTATCTAAATATTGTAATAACATATCTAAATATCGTAATAGACCGTTACAATACCTTGAGAAAATGCTTGAAGTTTTGCCATAATTTAAATGTTGTCAATGTAAACTGCAGCAAATTTTCACGCGCGCGAGATAAAATTATACGTTGATGAGCATGGCATATCGCTGATAGTACAGATCAAGTCGATAAGACCCCAAGGCAGGTTTACAAATCGGTGACTAATACCGCGATATAAAAAAACGTTGTAGCTAAACAAGGTGCTCAAACTTAATAATCATATTCTCGATAATGCAGTCCCGCTTGATTCTGGCCCGCATAACGCGAATTGTAAGAACAATTTGCGCCTTACATCCGCAATACATGTAGCTCGAGGCAACTCCTGTTCAACCGTTTCCACATCGACCCAGATCACCAAAATGACAGACGCAGTTTGTTAAGCTCCGACTGACACATCATTATCTTTGTCCTGCATCTTCACCAACCCTGGACAAAAATTACTATCGCTCTACCGCCGCCTGCTTCAATTATTTATATTTGTGTGTAGAAGTTTTTATTGTTTGTGCTGCAAAGATACATTCTAACACTGGACTATTTGGGTCGACATCGGCTCGGAAATCCGCAATGATCACTGTACTAGATAGATTATATGCTTATAACCTCTTAGTCCATTCCCCGAACGACACAAACTTGAGAGTTGACACTCGATGACTTTATAGGTTAGGGTGCAGAAACCGTTTCCGTGTGAAGCCCTCAAAAGGAGGTGATAAACTATCACAAATCCGTTCTAGTCATATTAACGAATGATGTGACTATCGATAACTGTAAATGAAATAAATCGTAAGAATTTCAGCTACAAACTAGTGTATAAAACGGCCCGACTTAACAAAGTTATGTAGGAAACTGAACCCACCCCTACCACAAACACTTAAAATATCCCAGTTCGGGCTTGGAAATTGTATGACGCTCCCAACTGCAAATGATTTACTCTTGTAGAAATTCGGGAAGATTTAAAAAACTGTTTGGATAGGTCATCGCCAGCTCGATTTCATCGTCATTTACATCGAATGTTGAAATTTCGGAAAACGTCCCATCGGCGAGGGTGCCCTGAGTTACCTCCCTTGATATGATATTTCCCCCAAATTGAGAAATTCTATAATCTTACAGCCTTTTATTAGCAATTAAACTTTGATGTGTACTCTTTATCACAAAATCTAAAAAGAAAACGAATCTCAAGTTTACAATTACTATCAACAGGCCTCCCTTGATATCATCTTTCCCCAAATTGAAGAATTCCATAATCTTACAGCTTTTTATTAGAAATTAAACTTTGAAGTGTACTCTTTATGACGAAATCTAAAAAGAAAACGAATCCCAAATTTACAATTACTCTCAACAGGCGAAATCGTCCATCATGCCTTGTTATTGGAAACCTCAGTATCCAAAAATACGAAACTGCGGAATGAGACATTATCATATTGGGTCATTTTGAGCCTATGTTCTTACACCTGTTAACAGATGATCATGGGTATGCCTGGGGATTTGACCGAACCGTTGTGTTCTCGTCGATCAGACGGAGGGCTACAAACGCTACGTGAAATCTCCCGCCATTGCAGAATTGTCATATGGAGAACGCTGGCTATTGTGGTTTCCAGTAGGGCTTGCCATGGTTCCCGCCTAAATTTCGTGGACACTTTTAAATAATCTGGCACCTTCACTGGCATGCGCTTCAGTGGGCCTTGCCATGGCCCAAGGACGCGAATTTTGGACACTTTTGAATAATCGGGAACCCTCATTGGAATGCACTTGAATGGGCCATGCAAATGATCCACGTCCACGTTCGGGAAATCGACAACATCCGAACTGCCTACGCCGTATTTCCATCTTTCTCCATCTATAACGCAGTTTGGTTACAATATATAAAACAAGCGCTGGATGAGCGCAAAGACCTCCGTCGAGGCAACAGGGTCCGTAGCGTAATACATCACTGAATAACATACGGCCGGATGCCAAGCTCAATTTTGCATTTGTTGGACGTTAGCTTCATCAATGGTAATTAATCTGGGATTGAGGGTTCACTAGCATGTCCAGACAGGGATGTGAAAGTCACATTCCCAGCAAATAATTTGTGTTTGATTTGACGTGCTTGAAATATTGGGGTATGGAATAGAGTATATTGATGGAAAACCTGGAAAAGTGCTTGAGACATTAGGCCCCATCCCACCCCCACCTCCCCCTGAGAGGATCCCCTCACCCAAATCGACACGTTAGCGGCAGAAATGAGACACCATGTGCCTAGTTGTTGTACCAACTTGCTTGTGATTTTGTGCTATAGGCCCAACACATCAACCCTTCATATTTTGTATGTGTACAGTATAGCATCATCATTGATGAGAGAATGCTCTTCAAAACACACCTGATTTTACCGACACTTCGTTCTGATCTGTCTCAACATCATATGATGAGGATTCAATGCGCTCGGTATAATTTTGTATACTGGTGTTACAGGTCACCTTCGCCTTCACCTTACTGTATCAATGACCATGGACTTGTACATGTATCACATTCACATTGAATGGTGATGACTGATGAGAATATTGCCCCTATGGAACAAATGACTGAATTCCACGCAGCAAATAAAAAGTTCATGTTAATCATAAACAACATACAATTAGTAATACTATCAAATAATTATGTTTATTCCTTGTCGACATCAATATATTACAGGTAATATTATGACTGAATCATGGTAACATATATTCATGGGAATTTTTGTCTACAATAAACTGAAGGAGACCCATGCTGTTTATTATATGTTTTAAAACTTCACTTGCTAATCTCGATTATGTTGCTTATTGTGAAAATAAATGAAGTTATGAAATCTAGTATGATTGTTCATTGATCTCAAATTAGAAATATCTTCAGCAGCTAAAGTTAAGTCAATCATAACAATATATAACACCATGGTATTGTTGTAATATTACCCAGGTATTGATCTTTGAATAAGAATGTAATGAGATACATATACCTGTTCTTTGTGTTATTATGTATGCAGTTCATTCTGTATGTATTTTATACATGTACATGTAGCAGAATTGGAATTAAAATTTGAAATGAAGTCTGTTTCTAGAAGCTAAATCATTTTAGACACACATTCAAGTCCTTACCTGGTCAAGGGAGATAATTTTCACTTTTGATTATGTTTGTAAAGCATGCAGCAGGACTTCAACTTCCAAGGATATTATCCACACAATCCCATTCTACATGATATTTTTGCCATAGCACCGATAAACTAGGTCCCTTCATTTATGTGTTCTAGATCCAGGAGCTATTGGGAGCTGCAGGCTTTGTAAAAGTTAGATCCAATTATTCTCAGTGAAGCAATGAAATCCGGCATGGTTGTTTTAAGTTAGAATTTGGCATCCTTGGAAATGTCTGACCGATTCACACATGTATCACTCGGCAGGTGGTCATTACATGTGTAATGTTTATTTCCTTAGGAATCAACTGATATCCAATGGGGTGGAGGGCGAGCAAATCACTGGCTCTAAACTAGGTCGTGTCCTCGAATAGGAACGATCGATACCCATATGAGCGTGGGTGAGATGGGAAAGCATGTTTACGCCGTTTGCTCTTTGTGATACAACTCCAGCCGTAAAGTTAGAAAATGTCATATGTATCTTTTAAAATTATTTCCTCGAATGAAACATAACAATCTACATCGAAGAGATGAATCAAATGATTTGAAACTTAATTTCATTGTGTAACAGTGAGAAGAAAATTAATTGTATAAACATTCCAAGCCTCATTGAACACAAGCCGCACCATATTTGATATGAATATAACGCGCGTACATTAGCTCGCTTGGACGTCGCTTAGTTAAATATGGACAGACACGCAAAAATCTCAAAATTTTCAATAGCCACAAAAATGCCCTCAGCTTGTACAGAGTAAGTAAAAATACTTATGTACAACTTGATGTTTAGAAATGACTGTGTTGAGCGGTTCTATTCTCAACTTCTCTTTTATTCTATGTCATAGAGGACAGGGTTTGGTAGATAATTAAAAACTGTATTAACTCGGCTTCACATTTTAGAGAATGACTTTAATTGAGCCTAAGATGAAAGAGAAATACACTTATAAAAAAATCTATTTAAAAAAATATCTGTATATATGTTTGTATTAATTTCCATAATTTATTGAAAAAAACTATACGTAGACTTCGACCACCGAATATAACACAGGCCAGGCAACTGAGAACCAGTGAAAGATACCCATCGAGATGAGCGGATTTGCAGATAAACAACAACAACAAAATTGCACTTTGTGCCTCACGAGGCCCTTCTCCATAGAGTGCATGCCAGTTATTTTTCTAGACGTCAACAGCAACTGTTTTTGCCTGTATCACAGTTCGAGCTTCCGATTACCCTTCAACCTTACCCAGACGACGGATAATTTTTGACAGCTTGTCTGGCTAGGTTGTTGATCGGATTCACAGATCATGAATTCCACCGTGACGGAATCACCGTTCGGAAGACTTTTTCTTTATTCAAAGTCATGTACTCGGAAGTTCCGTGGTCATACCCATGTAGTTTCAAGTTTAGTTTGCTATTCTATATGACATCTGTTTACGGATCCATGAAAAATCTACAGATGATCCAGCATTTAGTAAATCATGCTTCGAAATGTTCGTGACGGAATCACCTGAAACGGACATGACTCTTGACTAGTGTTGCTTGTCTATTTTTTTGCTGCTCTGTTTCAATCTGACTATTCTTATATGACATCTCTTACTAACATACAGTACCCAAGGATGATAAGATTTTTTTCATCGTGAGAAAAACGCGACTGGATCATCCCAGGGGTTAAATCTAGTCCGTGACGTAATCGACAAAAAATCGTGATGGAATCACGAGTGCGCTTTTTAAATCTTACGGTAAAAGTGCTTTATTAATTACACATTTTCTTCAAAAAAATATTCCTAGAGTGAATTTATCTCTTCTACTTAGAAAATTAAAACTCTGACCTCTTATTTTTACTAAGGTACAGTGTTTGGGGGAGTTCCGAATCACTTTTCACATCCAGACTGCTAGCGCTTGTTCTTTTAGGAGGTGAGAGCGACTGCTGGTCTTATATTCTAGGGAAATCTGTCGTCTATAATTGTATGTAAAGAAATCTTCAATCGGACTTGTCAATCGATGAGAAAATAACCTCCGCTTCAGTGCACCAGCGCGGGCAGTTGCGCATCATTTTGGTGAGTTGCGGATCACGCCATCTAGCGGCCGTTACAGGCACTGGGAATGGAATTTTTACAGGCTTGAGGGGCCATCTGCTAATCATCCATAGGCCGGTGAAACCCTGGAGAAGATTTCAATGTTGTCTTAATTCTCCCCGCCCTGTGAGCGAATATTCAACTGTTGCAGTCCAGGCACAAATGACACGCAGATCTAGAGTCGAAAATGTTCTGAAGTATATTTATCTTTTTGCGAGCCTACAAAATTGCATTGTAATCTCAATTTAATTATTTTTTAGAACATTTTAGGATACGATGTCTGACAATCATGGAGGGCGGGCTAGTGAACTTTCCTGTACTGCTCCATAACGACTAAACAGAGGAAGCGGGAACTTCGTGACTTTAAAGCTTATCATATTGGAGTCATTTTAGGACTTGGCCGAGCAGAGAATCATGGCTAAATTCAAAAGGCGGCCGTGTGGTATGTCAGAAATTCGTTTTTTTTCCAGCCAGTTCTGTCCATTTCTTCGAATTTTTCTGGCCTAAAAGTACTAGAAAGTATTTTATTGGGCAAAAGTAGTTATTCTCTACTTTATTTGGTAGTTTATGAAAGAAAAATCGGAAAATTAGAATTTCGAAAAATCGGTCCAAAAAATAGTCGACAAATGGCTGACGAGATGACGTTACTCGACGTCATCATAGCGTTCATCTTAAGCTTTGTTACTCTTTCAGGTAGAGCTTGAACAGAAGATACTGTGTGTTTATGTTGCAGCGCTCTAGCCCTATGGATAGCGAAAATATATGGGTTGACTCCCTCCCCCCCACCCCTCACCTGCGATACACCCCAAATCTTCCAGACCAGATAGTGTTAATAAAGGGACATCCAGTTATTGAACTCGTAGAAACCTCGCTCAGTGATGAACAATTTTATTTATATAAAACTTTCTATATTGGAGTAGATATGTCTGAAATTATTGAATATGATGATGTAATATCGAAAAAATGATTTGTTCACCAAGGTTCGGAATGATTCGCGTACATAGTTCCGGTTACAAGGATATTGTCATTGATTCATTTTTTATTTTTTTTTTGACAATGCCATGGATTGACCAATCTTCCTTAAAGTCGGTTTACACCTGTTGTATTAGTTGTGAGACGGTCCCTTATTCACCGATTTCAAGTTATGAACGGCGCTTATTTCGTTCATTTCAGTCCACGGAAACAGACGTTCCAATAAACCTAAAAAGTTTTAATCAGATACTTTACTTCAAGAAATATCAGGCATTAATTAGGAAAGTGATCCGCAACTCCCCCAAACACTGTATACAGCTCCCGCCACATGCATATCTTTTCTGCAGATGTTTCAAAATAGTATAGTTTTCAGTAAAGTGCAATTTTTCTTCTTTGACAATTTAGAATTTCCCGAGTTCTTCATGTTCAAAAATTGCGGGAAAAATATTTCGCTATTAAAACACATCTTCTCTATTATTGGCGTGTTCCCGGAGATCATAGGAAGCGAATACATGTAGAACAAACAGCATGCTAATATAGGGTCTACGACAGAATGTGGAGTGAATTTTATGCGAAAAAGGGCTGTTTAGCAATGTCCGCTTTTCCGTGGAATTCATGAGATCACGATTGAAGTATCATGGGAAGATATATTTTTCCAGTCGCTATCTCCCCCCCCCGCCCATCTTCAAAAAAAAGGAAAAGAAAAAGCCGAGAGAGCGCCTCGTGAGGCAGAGTTATTTTTCCAGACTACAACAACAACAGTTTTTGCCTGTATCACAGTCCGAGCTTCCGATGACCCTTCAACCTTACCCAGACGACGGATAATTTTTGACAGATTATCCGGCTAGGTTGTTGATCGGATTCACAGATAACGATTGAAGCATGGGAAGATATATTTTTCCAGTCGCTATCTCCCCACCCCCAACTCAAAAAAAAAAAAAAAAAAAAAAGCCGGGAGAGTTCTTCGGAGTTTTACGTTTTTGACCTCTGACTTTGAATTTGACTTCTCACTTCCGACTCGCATCCTGGTGAATGACACTCGTCCTTTATCTTTTTGCCGATTCAGAGATTCTCGTGGAAGTTTCCAATTATACTATCGGGAATGCGAGTTTTTCTTTCGTGAAAATTTACTTTTTATGAAAGCGCAGGTTTGTCTTCGTCGCATACCGGCCATCTGTACCAGCGCGAAGCTATAAGTACACGCGCGAATTTAGTTCCCTCGAATTAAGAGACCCGGTGGAAGCACTGCAAAGGATACACACCTTTTGTGACGTAAGCATTCAATTGTGTCCAGAAACTTTTCAAAATTTCGTCGGGAACCTTAGCAATCCCTATTGGAAATCACACGAGTCGTGGGTTCCCCATATGACAATTATTTGGCGGGAGATATCACGTTGCGCTCCTAGACCTCCGTCTGATCGACGGAGGTAAAAAACATCTTATGCAACAGCGATAGTATGCCTAAGACACCTGTCGACGTCGTTGTTGTCTCTTATACACTGTTACATGGTACATGCTGAGCTGCCTGAAAAGCAAGAAATTGGTTCAGCAAAATTCACCTGGACACTGACTCCTACAAACAATCGGACCTTGCATATCGAAATCAACTACAGCAGGGAAAGGTTTGAGGGACGAGAGATCTCACGTATTAGATCTACATCTAGAAGCGATTTTTCTACCCCTTTACCCACAGAGAAACGTGACATGTCTTTATCAGACTGGTGTAATTTGGAATGGAAAATTTACTGGTATTTCTAAAAAAAATGGTTTGTAGTGAATACCCACTCTATGGCCTGAATTAGAAAAGAAAACTTATAATAACCCCCCTTCCCCACCCCTATATTTCCTACCGGTAGTACGCAGGCATCCCCCGGATCGAATCGAACGATCATCTTAAATTTAATGCAAAAATCAAACACATGAACCAAATTTCATGGCGATAGTTCCATTTGGAAGCAGACATCCTTTCATCTTATAGTATGGGTACCGGGAATCCTCTTACGTTCTTGTCTGCAACAACGGATATCTCAAACTGTTATATTATTTTTAGGTGCCATCACGTGTTTTTCAGGCCACAGACATGCCTACTTCAAATTATTTTGGAAATATCAAAACAATTTATTCAAGTCACACTAACAAAAATTCTGGCCGAACCAGGTCATGTTGGCGACAAACCTTTTTTGTATTAATCTATCAAACATTTTTCGGCGTTTGGACCGTATGCCCCCCCCTCCCCCTCCCCATCTACCGACCACTCCCCTTGTAACATACGGTAAATGACTGTTTGAATAGTGTCACAAGCTGTATTCCGGGTTGTCCATCCATATACTTTATTCCATGCCGCAATATTTTAAGTGCCTGAAATCAGACTAATCAGATTGTTTGATGATGACATTTTTATGGTAGAAATAAAGGGAAGTAACTCTAACAGTGCTATTTACAGAGAGTGTTGTAAACAAATGCCCAGTGTTAAGTCCATGGCTTAACAAAAATATAAAAAAAAGATTTCGAGGAGAGTGACCATTCACATTCTCCATCACGGTCCTAATTCTCTCTCTGGGAGAGTTGTTCATGACTCTTCTGTTCGACCGTCCGTCCCTTAAGATTTATCGTTTTTGCGATTTAGTTAGTTTTTAATCTGAAAATCTGCCCCGAGACAATCCCACAAAGTATCTTCACACCACATTCCAGAATCCATCAAACCGTTTTATGTTTAGCTCCACACCCCCTTGTTGTCGTGATGCCAGAACATTTTGGCACGCGACATTTCGTTAAGCCACATTTCGGCAAGTGAAATTTCGGCGCAAAGTGAAAGGTAAGACATGTCGGCACCCTTTTTTCGGGTCAAATAAAATAAAGATTTCCACATTCTTTTTGTAACATATTTCTAACATATAAACAGATCATTTTAAGGGTTGCCAAGTTGTAGATTCTCATAGTTGCTCACTATTATCCGCGGCATTTCGGCAACATGTTTTCACATATTAAGGTTGACTGATGAGGTTTTTATTAGTAATAGAATATTTACAACGTATTTAAAATCACATTTGTACATGTACCTCAATACTTGTGGTTTTGTTTTTTGCTTTATGACTTTCTAATCCAAAGGCATATGTGAAAAAAAGTTACCGAAATGTCGCAGATACTCGCGGTCAAATAATCTATAATTTGGTAACCCTTAAAATGGCTTGTTTATATGTTAAGTATGTTGAAAAAGATGTGAAAATCTTTTTTAGTACTATTTGGCGTGTAAGAAAAAAGGTGCCGAAATGTCGTACTCTTCACTTTGTGTCGAAATGTCGTATGCCGAAATGTCGCTTACCGAAATGTCGCATGCCGAAATGTCGCGTGCTAAAATGTCGCTTGCTGAAATGTCGCGGATTCCACCATCGCACTGCGGTAATAATTGTATGAATAAAGAGATCGCCCAAAGAAGCATTATTGAAATATGGTGCAACTGTGACAGTATGAATCACGGACAAGACGCTTGTATTTGCTACACTGTTTGGTAAGGTATGAATCCAAGATACATTGTGGAAAGATTCAGCTCTGTAACCCAAGGGGTAAGAAAAATATTCAGGGAATGACAGAGGAGGGGAAATGCTCCCCAATAGGCCTGGGTAGGTCCAAAAAAATCAAGACTTGGGAGGGTTAATAGTCTGAAGTCTGTTCCTCATATATAGCGTTGCAATGAGCAGTTTCATGGTGCTATCCTGTCTCTCGCACTTCAAATATCCAGTTATCGATGTGTTTATATATATAAGCTATTATTTCATATGAAATCTTTGGAAATTATGTGATCATACTTTCATTGGAGCGAGATTTGTGTGGGAGGTGAGATAAATTGAAACTTTACCATGTGATTGATCTATGCTAGCTTTCGCCATGGCTCACTTTCACCGCTCTTCATGTCCTAAGAAACATATTATTTGAAATGTTTGCCCAGGTTGTTTGGATAATTGGACTGCATGAATGTTGCCTCTATCTCAACGAAGCCATACGAAACTACCAGTTTCTTGAAAGTTATCACCAGTGTTTTACTTTGAAATAACAGTTCAAAAACAGAAGCGATAATAATTACATTAATGACAGCAAACATTTGCTCAAACTTCCGAATTGCGATGAATAGAATGATATAAGAATAACACACAATATGAATGATATGTTTGACTATTTCACTGTGTACTAAGACAAATTGACTATAGACACGTTCGATCAAAACAGAACTCATAATCTTTACCCCTAGAGGCTCCATTTCTAATTATATATTGATTCACTGGTTTCCGGCGTTGCTTCATAGCCATAACAAACAAATTACTTCTGCCATCATCGGGGTGTGGCCTACTGTGTGGTTAGCAAGTAGAGTTGCATCGTAATCCGGTAATCAAGTTGAATTTATTTCATAATAGCGAACTGTCTTCTCTCCGGAACTTCAAAGACTTCCACAGGAATATTATCAACAGAAAGGAATATTATGGTAAGAGTCACTTCATCTTAAATTAAAGTTTAGACGTATTTCTGAAACGAAAACATGTAAAGCAAACCTGACCATTGCAATTTCACGTCGGGCCAGAAAATGTAATTTTGAAGTTCGGCCGTCTCATCTGGGACATCTATTGACCAGTCTTCTGTCAATTCGAAGTTTCCTTTTACAAGAATACTGATTCCTAGATAACTCGTAGAAATACTTCAAAAGAGAAGCTGTTGTCCATTGAACGCTCTTGCAGTCTTAAACACAAGTCAATCTTGGAGTTGCAGAATGCTTGCTTGTGCTTTACTGTCGCTTTAAAGCTACAATAGTGACTGGCGTTACTCTATACTTCTGAATTTATGCTGCTAAATTGTGAAAACAAACATGGTCATTTTCTTCAATGGGGTAATTTATCCACTTTTTATCAATTATTTCATACGTATTCATAGAAGACAACTGTTATACGTACATAATTGTTATGGCAACTGAATATTTTCTTTTCCTTTTATTTCAGTTGTTAATCGCACTTGAGTGGTGATGGAGCGGACACTATTACGAGTGTTACAGTTTTATCTATGAAATACACGGAGCTTACTGTGGGGATGATCCGATGAGGATTCAGAACACAAAATATAATTTTTTGAATCATAAAGAACGTTTTATTTGAACAATACATACAACTAACAGAAACTTGCATTTGGTTGCAACCATGTTGAAGACGAGTCAGAATGATAATAAATCTTACTATTCATTTCTTCATCCTCTGTTGTCATCCTTTTATCTTTCACATTATTTTGCAGAGAACGCGTCTCGCTACCTCTTCTTATAACATTGTCCATGTCCGTTAAAACTGAATGATGATATTATTATAGTGAGCGTGAGAATGAACGATTTGGCCGTCAGCGGGAGGCGAACATACTCCCCCTACCATACATGGATGAGCTATTATCATCTGGCAGTCTAGAGATGCACTGATACAACATTCTTTAGATAACGACTTTACAACAAAAAATATATGGAATAAGACTACTGATTAGCGATACTATACTGATTTGTCTTACCGGCATCATTGAAAACTGTTGACCGCTTCTCTCTTGCAGAAAGCTAGCCTATTTATTTGTATACTGCTTGTTTTGTTTTTTAAGTTGGTGCTAATGCTGTTAAAGGAATTAGGTCCTTTAGGTACGGACGCGGAAAATATTTTATGGACGACGGCTGAATATTGATTGCCGGACTAGACGGCTGTATATTTGTATTTGGTATCAACATATGCTGCCATCGATTATTGTCAGCTCCACATTTTCTCGCCTTGACCACTGAAACACCAAGGTTTTTGAGTGATTCATATTGATCGATTCGCGTCAGCTAGGTAATTTGCACCTTGTTAGAGCATTTCCACAAAGTAGATGCTCTAATGTTTTCATGAGAAACGGCTCCTACGGATCGGCCGCCGTTAAATATTTTCGGATCAGACTTTGTGTGCTGTCTCCTTAGGCCTGGGGAATTTGTCTGGTTGTGTTTTGATAACCGCTGTTCTCCACTAGGTGGAGCCCTATGCAGAGCATAGGTAAACCGTTCTCTCACGATTTCGTCTGAACGGCTTGTATGATTTCTATGAAATTTCATTACAAATTGTGGTTGTGGAGGATAGGCAATGTGGGTTTTGAAAAGGTTTTTGTGTAGCTGCCTAACCATAAAGGCAAGTGTTTGCGTCTCAAAAAAGAAAGTTTTTCGTGAAATGAAAATTTACCAAATCGCTTGAAGAAATAATTAAAAATTGTTTTATTCTAGGTTGCCAAGCATAAATATAGGATTGCCGATGTGATAATTCCCTTTGGGTGCAAACCAAATTGCCATTCAAATGAAAAATCACAATTATCTGACTTAACGTCCAAACCTCCATAACCATTATCATGATTAATTTTTTCATTTGAACTCTTCTGTGCCATCTCCCTAGGGCTTTCGATTCGCCTGCTTGTTTTTCGTGGTATTTTGTCATCACCAGGTAGCGCTATAGACATGAATCCAGGTAAACTTTTGTAGCATAATATCTTCTAAACAACTTGTTTGATTTCCGTGAAATTTGGGTATAATGATATTACAAGGTAGGCAAAGTACTGACAAGATTTTGGTAGTGTTGGCGGAATCATTGAGGCGCTTTTTTGCATATCAAAATAAGATTCTTATTCACAAAAATGGAAATTTACTATTTGAATCAGGAAAAAGTCATTCTAGTTTGCCTAACAAGAATATAACATTTCCAGTGTTATTATTCACATCCCTTGTAAGCCAAATGGCCATTTTTTTAAATACCTGAAATTCTCATGACTTAAGTCCAATATTTACATTCCTCAGGCCAGGGGCCTTATTCACGAAGCGCTTTTAAGGCCTAAGAGACACTTAAGCGGCACGTAGAGTCAACTTTGCGAAAGTGGTGGTATTCACGAACGGCTCTTAACTTAACAGAACACGTAACATCCTCTTAAATCGTATCTTATGTTACGGGAGCTCTAGAGCTCCCTTAAACCTCTCTTAGCGGTAAGAGGGGAAGACATTATTAGTTAGACCGGTTTCGACATGGCGTTTCTGCTACTGCAAGGGATGTTGAACGGCCGAAATTTCCGTCGTGAAAGGGTCTTTAGGGATAGGACAAACCCTTTAGATATATATAGAGATTCTGAATTAATCCAACGGTATAGAATTCCACGAAATTTGATTATGGAGGTCATCGAACTGATTAATGGTGAAATAACACACCCCAGCTGAATATCCCAGGCAATACCAGCTAGTGTTCAAGGGGTGTGTACGCTGCGATATTATGCAACGGGCAATTTCCAACTGGCGAATGCTGACCTATATGGTATCAGCCAACCCTCTGTGTCGCGAATAGTCGCAAGTGTGTCGAGTGCCTTGTGCAGGCATGCCATCGACCATGTTGTACCATCGCGCTGTCGTGTTCTCAGTCGTATTCTACTAGCATGTCGTGTCATCATGTCTCAATTACGTTGTTTGGTCGTACAGCTGAGTTGTCTCGTCGACATGCCGTTTTGTCGCGTTGTCGTACAGCTGTGTTGCCGTGTCTTGTCACAATGATGTCTCAATGGGGTATTGCCGTGTTACATTCCAACAAATATGCTCAGATATATCCATGCGCCTGATCTTTGAAAGAAGCTTGTCAACACGACGACATGGAAAAGGGCTACACAATAACACGGCAAGTGCACACCGGCGTGGAATCATAGTGACCAGGAAATTCGATAGTATGGCAGCAAGACAACACAAATTAATTCCGACATGACATGACAACACAAACGCACGAGAATGCGACATGACGGCATGTCGACACGACATCTCACCACCACGGAAGCACAACACGACAACACTAAATGGCGGATATTGGCCACCATACCAAATTCTTCCCACAATCACAAAAGAATAAAGAAAATAGAACGCAAACCAATTTTCATGCGTGACCTGAGTCTTTCTTACACAAAGGATATGGTGAAGTGGTTTGATAACATTTTTAGTGGTAACGAACGCTGTTCTCAGGTTCCATGATAGGAATATATTAACTTATTTAAAGAGGCCCGTAACTTTAAGTGGTTCGTAATTTTAAGAGGCATTTAAGTGTGGTTTTGTGAATACCACTTAGTGCACTCGTAACATTCTCGCAAATCGCTCTTAACGTCGCCGCAAATGACTAAGAGGCCCGTAACTTAAGTGGCGTTCGTGAATAAGGCCCCAGATCTGGAGATTTTGCTCGGTCATATAGTTTCGTGATATTTGTTCATCATTGGGTAGTACTATAGACAGTAAACTTATATAACACAATTTTTTGGCTCTTCATGAAGTTTATTATTGTGATCTTGTTAGAAAGCCAAAGGATTTCAAAGGATTGAAAGGTTTTTTTATTGAAATTGTAGTTTTAGGGCTACCTCTCATACGGATTTCGCGGCCCACCAACATAATGCTTTATTTATATTTCATTATACATTCTTTTTTACAATTCATATTTTTATTAACATTATGATTTAAAAATGGACTGAAAAGGACATTGGTGCTGCTAGCGCTGGCATATATGTGGCAATGGGGGTATTGACAGCTAAATATATCTAAATCTAAAACGCAATCAGAGAAAATATACTTCCATCAGTATGGTGTGATACTGTATGGGGAATTGCAAGGATTCAAGAGAGCTTGAATTCAAGACATACTGTAACACTGATATTCTCCTTTATCTTGCAGGTCTACATATTGTATGCCTGTGTGCTGCATGACCATTCAGGAAATAAAATCTGACGTGGTTGACTTATTGCATAATGCACTTTACATACGGCACTTACATAGAAGACAGTTTGTGTCAACGAAGTAAACAATTCTTTTCCAGAATCAGTGCTACTCCTCTCTCCAATACTGATATAATAATTTGATCTTGTTCATTGGTATGGCTATCGCAATTACATTTTTTTAGTCTCCAGTGGCTGTGAAGCCCGGGGCTTCCAGATGACTAGAGATGCATTCTGCCCAATTTTCAATGAGTAAAATGACAAATTATCACTCGATTAATGCTCATTTTTTGTTTTATATGGATGTCCCCAAAGGGTATTTGAAACTCGAGATATGAAATGGTACATACCGTTACATTTTCACAGCATAGTTACAACTGTTGATAACTATTTGTTAGACTGTAAAAAGTAGAAATATTTTTTAGGTGGAACTTCTACATTCCTGCTATATGGCACGTCCCAACTGTGATTTTTTTTTATAGTTAAGTAAAATGATGTGTTCTGACCAGTGCATTTTGACAGAATATAGTGTCACTCGGTTAATGCTCAATTTTTTCTTTTCATGTGGAGATCCCCAGAATTTATTTGAAACTCGAGATGTGAACTGGCACATACTGTTGCATTTTGACAGCATAATTACAAAAGTTGATAACTTTTTTTTAGACTGAAAAAGGAGAAAGCTTTCTAAAGGTTAGTGAAACTTCTACATCCCTGCTATATGGCACGTCCCACCTGGGAAATTTTTATATCTAATTTAAGTGAATGATATGTTCTGGTACATTTTGACAGAATATTTAGATTTTCAAGATAATATGTAACGATGCCTCAAATGAAACTGAATTGTCCCTGTCATATGGCTGTCCGTCCCGTATGTCTGTTTGTCTGTCTGTTTGTCTGTCCGTCTGTCTCTCTGTCTGTCTCTCTGTCTGTCTGTCTGTCTGTCCATCTTTCTTGTCATACCACATATGCCGCTTATGATGGATCAGAAGCCTAATGAAAATGACTGACCTTCACCTGTTTTATCAGGGTTAAATTTAGCATTAGCAATAATGTTCAAATGAGTGACGGTAGACTCTCCGAATTCATACTACATGTGCAATTGGTGAATGACTAGAAGCCTATTACAGTTGACTGAACCTATTTTCTCAAGGTTATATACTGTATATTATGATATCACATGAAATACAGCTTGGCTGATAGCAAAATACGAACGTAGCGTGCAAGATCTATGGCGCTACGTTTCGTAACTTGTGTCTAATTCCGCTTAACCCGGGGCTAGAGGCCGTATGAACCCATGTACTTTAAGATCCTCATGGTACTCATATGAACAGTCACAATCAAAGCGTGACTGACATACATCATTCTTTAGATGACGACTTTACAACGAATATTATGGATTAAGAATACTGATCAGCGATACGGATTGATATTTTTGGAACATCATGATGTCTTGCCGGCATCATTGAAAACTGTTGACCGCTTCTCTCTTGCAGGAAACAAGCCTATATGTTTATGTATACTATGATTGTCTTTTTGAATTTGGTGCTAATACTGTTATATGGAAAATGGAATAGGTCTTTGGATTATGGACGCGGATATTCTCTAATGGACGACGGCTGGATTATGAATGACGGACTAGACGCTTGTAATTCTAAATTAATACCACATATGCAACTGATGATGAACCTGAAGTCTATCAATATGACTGATGTTGACCTATTTTGTCAAGGTCAAAAACTGTATGTTAAGTCACATACATTTAACGGCCAACATACACTTCAAATCTAACATTTTCATCATCATCGCTGTGACCTCCAGATCAATCTACCAAAGTTCGCTTACGTTACAACACCCTCAACAGTAACTTAAAACCATGCTGTATCAGCTGAGCTGGTGAAACATCCACCATTTCCAAGCTCTGACATACCACGTCACTGTCGGAATATGGGTGCCATGACACCGTAATAGATCGCACAGCCAGCGAAGGTTGCCGATCTATATTGAATGTCGTTATTGCCTAAGTACTATTAGCAGCAATAATTCGCTGACTTCCAGTGAAAAAAAAATCGTTAAAGTTAATTATTTAATTTTGTTGTTTGGCATTTTTATTTGCTGGCATTGTTTCCAATAGATTACAATAGCCTAATTCTTACAATCAGGAATGAAAAAGGGGTTAAAATATTTCGTAGCGAAAAAAGTTGGAAATTTGAAATTAAATTTTTATTCTGATATTCAATTGTTTAATCTCGGTGAGCCCGTGAAATACAAAATAAAGTTGGTCTTGCCTCACACTGGGCTTCACCCATTGATAAAGAAATCCCGTCTCAGAGGCACTACTACCAGGGATGATTACCGATTGCTCGTCCCCCTAAAATTATGGAGATCTAAAGCTCTTTGTGTACCAAATTATGTGTTACACATGAATTCGGGGAAAATGCTCTTGTCACTAGCTTTCATTTAGTTAAGGTCGTGTGTTCTGCCAGCCTAGAGGTAACCCTTCCATGAAACGTTAAGCTATAATCAGCTTTTTTATCAATCATGAATAGTCTGTTGCGAGGTAAAAAAATAGATTAACCCCAACTGGCCTGGAAGGGAGGCGGTGCCCCCCCTACCAAACTTTCTGCGCTATCTCCGGAACGACAAAAAGTTTATCATATTGGGGTCATTTTGAGCCTATTTGCATAACCCTCGAATGCATAAATGTTCAATCAAAATCAGAATTTGAAGCTTACAATCGAATAAACCTAAATGTATGACCACGTCAGTCTCAGATAGTAACTGAGAACTAATCAAATATATTGGACAATTTATGAATAAATTGTTAAGAACATCATTATGAAAATGTTATGATCAGCAGGCCCTTCGAACAAACTTCCTCAATTGCGGTTTGAGCTGAGGAATAAAGCATATTTAACAGTGTCACATTAAATAAAAAGGGTGCCCACTGTTCATCAGAGTTAACCCAGTATGTGGGATTGAGCGTTTGACTTCGTGGATTATTACGATCTGGGATCGAACAGTTGGCTTCAATAAACAAATACTCTCATTGATAGAGGTGCCATATATCTTTTCACTAGTAAGTTAACCACTGTTTGGGATGTAGGCAACCTAAAAGCACTCAAAATCCGGATATGAACGTCTAAGAAGAGTTTCTGGTCCTAGCGTGGCAAAAATCCCGCGAATGAAGGAAACCGAAACTTATGTTAGCTAAAAAGCACAAATTATCTTTGTCATTCCTGGACCCGTGTGGATATAATCAAAACAACCTACTGGGATGTAGTTCATTACGACCTACACAATTGACAATGCCTATTTAGCGGAACATCGCAATGAATTAAGAAGTGGAAAATACATGGAGTCTAATCAACAGCTCTACCTTTAATTGTAGCGATATGCAAATCAAAGTTCTCACAAACAATTTGATGCTCATCATCATTACTTTGATATTCATGGTGAGTTATAATTCAGTTATGAATTAGTCTCTCATAGGTCATCTAGTTGAATCATTTACAGGTTCGGTCTTGTACTGTGTTACTACATCAGGTGCATAATATCTCTTCTCTCGACCTGAACCTTTTACCGCGATGTTATACAACTACTATGGCATTTTCAGAAATTTATACAGATGTTAGTTGCGACATTTGGTATGTAGACCTCGTCCACAAGAATGCTTCGTATTTGTTAGCATCTTAATCAATGTAATACACTCTAAAATGTTGGACGTCTGACGCGTCCCAAACTATTGTTCTCTTCGTATTCTAGGGTGCAGTGCCATTACAATTTGAAGGTCAGGGTGCACATTTTAGAATGCGAATAATATGAAAATAAATTTTAAACGCTGCTTCTCTTATTTATTGAAGAACAGCGACAGTATGTTCTAAAATGGTTACATTGGAACATCATACCTTTGTTTGGTCTTCTGGTGTACTGGTGTGCAGTGCCGAAAAGATGACATCATTTCATCTGAAATATGAATAATTATATATAATCCTGATACTGCTACATGTACTCACTTGCAAACAATCAACCTCTACATATTTCGACATTAGATGAGAACCTAGTCGTCATTTCATTCCATGAAAGAATTTGGTCACTCTCGATTCGGTCAATCAATCGTCGTAGAATTTGAGAGTCAGATCTGTATTCCTATTGGGCGGATCCGAGTACATACGAGACAAACATATGAAAGATATGAGTTGTTTCCCCGTCCCCCTATTGACTGTGCCTCCTTAACACTGACGTTACCAACGGCTGTAGAGAATGAGGTGGGCGTACTTTGGAGCCTTATTTATCAAAATATGATCTGTCAGTTTTGTTTGATTATAGGAAATATAGCATCAATGAGAATCTTTGCTCCAATTATCAGCTCATATCATCATACGAATTTCGTTTTGTTTTATGAGATAAATTTATTAGAATATACGTTTTTTTATTTCAATATATCTATTTTGATCATAATACTCTTATTTACCGACATTGCCATGTTCACAAAACTATATCTTGTCAGTTTATTTCCAAATGATTGATATCGATGATTATCGAAAAAGATCAGGATTGGCCATCGGGAACCTTGAAATTTTTGTGAATATTAATATAGATATTTTCTCACTTTCAGACCAGGACGAATGTCGGACCTACGATACAAACGAGTGCGAACATAACTGCATCAACACAGATGGTAGTTACGTCTGCACCTGTGACCCGGGATATTACAAGAAGGGTCAAGGATCTTGTCAAGGTATGTTTATACGATTAGTGTATATATTTTTAATGTAACACACGGACCATTCTGTTCTAGTAGGTCGTTTGTGAATTGTTTCAAGGAAACTGTCGCAGTTCTATATATGAAAAATAGAATATATTATCTCTGCTTCTGTAGAATGTAACCATACTGCTCAACACTATCTGGCCTGGGCTTTTTTGGGACCTGTCCAGGCCTGGGGGTGGGGCGAAATGATTCCCCTGTTTGTCCCTTGAGTAAGGAGGCTAAAAGTTACCACATTATACCCTTGAGTCAAGCTCTACCAAAAAACAAAATCCAAGATGGCCGCTTTGGTAACGTCATAGTGACGCCATTTTTAAAAACGACATTTTTTGGTCGATTTTTCGGTCAGATGTTTTTAATTTTTCATTTGTGCAATTTCTTCGCAAAAACTGCATAATAAATTAGTAAATATTAATTTGATGTAAAATGAAATAGATTTTGTCCACTCGACGAAAACATCACTATTTTGGTACTCCACGTGGACACCATCTTCAATTTACACATGATCCTTTAATCCGGGGGTTATGCAAATAGGCTCAAAATGACCCCAATATGATAATCTATAAAGTCACGGAGGGTCAGCTCTCACTTTGTTTGTCGTTCCGGAGATAGCGCAGAGTTTTGTAGGAGCCATTTTGCCCCCCTCCCCCAACCCCCAACCCAGGCCTGGTAGGGTTAACACATGATTAACAACATACCCTACAGTCGCGGGTTCTCTAATTATTAAAACAAGTGGCGAGAAAGACTGGCATGCATTTCCCCATCCTTCTCATGCTGGATAGGTTGAATCATCGTGGGAGAGTTTCAACGCACCATGGTTAAATTCAAAATGAACAGCAGGCAGGCCCAATAACTGCAGATATCGACAATGTGAGCTTCAGCATGATTTTATGTTTCTCTTCATCTCTGATCTCCCTCAGGTTGCCCCAAGAACAGCTACAGCGTTGGTAATGTTACTGTATGCACCGCATGTCCGCGCAACTCGCACACAGACTTCACAAATCATGTATCAAAGGGCCACTGTACGTGTGATCAAGGGTTCCAAGGCGATCTTGCTGGTGACATCACCACCTGTGAAGGTTAGTTTTCTTGTTCTCATTTATCAATGTGACAAATCATCACCTATGAAAGTGTACATTCTAATATTACATTATACGTAGAAAAATCTCGCTGACGGAAGGAAGGGAAGTATTTATATCTACTGCTTAACCCTATCTGGCCTGGACGATTTAGGGTGAAACGCAGCTTGGGGGGGGGGGGGGCGTAGTGGCGGAATGTGCCCCTATATATATTCGTTCTCCCTGAGACTGGAGTGCAGAAATTTCTTCGCAAAAAACTGCACGATAAATTAGTAAATAAAAGCGCAAAAGCGGGAATTTTAAAGAAAAGAGACGAAAACATCACATTTCTGGTTCCCCACATGGTCGTCATTTTGAATTTACCCATGATCCTCTGTTCGGGGTTTACTGAGTAGGTTCAAATCGACCCCAATATAATAAGCTACAAAGTCACGAAGTGGCTGCTCTCAAGTCTTTGTCGTTTTCGGAGATCGGAGCAAAAGAACAACGAGGGTGGGGAGCGGGGCATCTTCCTTTTGTTTTGTTTAATTATTGGTTTAAATGAGCAGTGATCTATATTCACAAACATGCTGGTGATTGTAATATTTTCCTGTGAACAATTACTATTATCAGATATTGACGAGTGCACAGAAAAACTTCAACGTTGCAGCCACATCTGTGTTAATATACCCGGAAGTGTGTATTGCGCATGTCCTCAGGGATTTCAACTTCAAGCTGACAAAATTACCTGCATAGGTATGTTATTCCACAGACCAATTGGGATCATAGAAAAACAATTACCACAGCCATACATGAACCTGGAAACGAGACTGGAAATAACGCTGCCACGTACTGAAAGGATGACATCAGTATTTCAATAAATGAATTCCGTCTCGACTAGTCAAATTGAATTACCAGTCTAGTTGGAACGGTGAACATAAAGTTTAAATATATCCCCACATAAACCTGAGGTGAACTCAATATGCCTATATGCATCGTTACGCTTTTACCTTCCAGACCAAGATGAGTGCAGTGTTAACAATGGTGCGTGTGAGCACACGTGTCACAATACCGAAGGCGCTTACCACTGTAGCTGTAGACAAGGGTTCGAACTGAATCCATACCAACGCTTCAGATGTCAAGGTATTCAAGCTGTATCTATATAAGGGATGGCATTATGCTTAGACTGATCGTCCAGGCATGTCTTTCCAGTAAAACAATTATAACCCGGTTCCGTCAGTACCATACGAGACGCTGGTACTGGGCGTATGAACCGTTTTGATAGCTTGAATGGATGAATGAATTTTATTCACCAATAATATATGGCTATAATAACATCATCATGTAGGCTGACAAAATAATGGCGGGAATAAAGCCCCATGAGGCTTGTTCTATCCCGGTTAGGAATATAAGTATCTGAATATAGGGAGAATGCGAAAGGTGAATAAAAAAACTTTAAAACTTTGGGCATATAATCTAGGAATTATCAACGTGAAACAGGTAAAACTTCGAGTAAATAAGATTTAAGCATAGACCTGAATAGTGATGAAATTTTTATGGTTTTGAGAACTAAGGGTAACTTGTTCCATTCCCGTGACTCCAATTGTATAATACGAAAGATTAGAGGAATAGAAAGGTCTATATAAATTTACTTCTTGGTTCCTTGTGGGATAGCGTTGTACTTCAGACAGTTTTGTAAAATAGTTACGGAAAAGAACCGCCATAGTTTCAGGGTGACACAAAAACTCTTGAACCAGGTTTAAACAGGAATATAAATTCAGATCGGACAGAGGGATGATTTTTAGATGATTGAATAGTGGTTGAGTATGCTCGCGTTTCTGCGATGGAGTAATAACTCTGAGGACACGCTTCTGGAGCCATATATGTGTTTCCCCAGAGGATGTTACAGTAGGATAGGTATGGGTATATCATCAGTAGTATACAGCGAGCATTTAAACGCAGTTAAAACCCGGATGTAGAGGTCATAGAGGTCAATGATGAATATTGACCAATCAAATGCGTGGATGTAGTTTGACTGCGCATGTGCAGAATTGGTGGTGACGTCATAAGTGTGGATGTGCGCGTGAGGGACTGTGGGAGGTGGGACAAGATGGCGGCCTGTTTTAGTGTTGTGTGGGAGGTGGGACAAGATGGCGGTTGGTTTTATTGTCGTGTGGGAGGTGGGACAAGATGGCGGCCTGTTTTAGTGTGTTGTGTGGGAGGTGGGACAAGATGGCGGCCTGTTTTAGTGTGTTGTGTGGGAGGTGGGACAAGATGGCGGCCTGTTTTAGTGTGTTTTTGTGTGTGTGTGGGAGGTGGGACAAGATGGGGGTCAGTTTTAGTGTTGTGTGGGAGGTGGGACAAGATGGCGGTCGGTTTTAGTGTGGTGTGGGAGGTGGGACAAGATGGCGGCCGGTTTTAGTGTGGTGTGGGAGGTGGGACAAGATGGCGGCCGGTATTTGTGTGGGAGGTGGGCCAAGATGGCGGCCCGTTTTTGTGTGTTGTGTGGGAGGTGGGTTAAGATGTCGGCGGGTTTTAGTGTCGTGTGGGAGGTGGGACAAGATGGCGGCGGGTTTTATTGTGTGGGAGGTGGGACAAGATGGTGGCCTGTAGAAAAACGTATAAAAGGAGTCGATTTTTAGGGTAGGGGTGTATTCAATGCACTACTCTGTGGAGCACTCTGACTTACCTGACCAGCCTGCCTGCCTGTTTCACCTCTAGTCTGCTTCACCTCTAGCCAGCCAGCCAGCCAGCCAGCCAGTCAGTCATCCAGCCTACTTGTATCAGCTGTGGCCATCCCTATTACTTTTTTCGATTTTACCAGTGCAAATTCAACAGACTATTACTCCGTAGCAGTTTTTCATCCACCTGAGCCCCTAGTCATGGCGTCATCATCATTTTTAGAGAGGATTGCAAAGTACCGTGTTCGTCTTATTGATGAGATGCAGCGTGTAGAAGAAATATGTTATATCCTTATGGATGGAAACATACTCCTCCAACAGCGTGTCGACGAAATCATGGCTGAGAAAACTTCTTCAGCACAAAACACAGCCCTCATCGATGGTGTACTGCGCTCTAGCCCCTATGCATTTCTAGCCTTCGTGGCGGGGTTGAAGATCACGGGAAATGGAGAACTAGCGGATCTACTTGAAGCCGACGTTATACAAGATGAAGATATCTTAGCGATGGATACCACTACCGAACAGCGTACAGCTAGCAAACGTACACACACTACACCAGAGAGTACTACCCCAGAGAGTACTACACCTGCTAAACGTGGTGGACGATCTAAACGGCCTCGACTAACACCGTTAGAAATACCTGAGTCAGTGATTGAGCCAGTAGTACCCCCGCAAGCGCCTGAGAAAAAACAGATGGTGGTAGAACTTCCTATGTCTGTCCAGGAGATTAATAACCTCATCCAACAGGCCTACCAAGTAGCTCACACCGACATTTGGGAGCTCTCACCTTATTTAACAGTGAGTGTGAAAGATGAGGAAGTGCATTTTAATGCGGCGGGCTTTCACGACAGACCCGGTAAGCATATTGCCATGACCTTAGACAACTGGCAAAAACTGGAGACCCTTGAATACGCCATCGAAGCGGTGATTCGTGACCAGGGGAGTGATGAAGCGAAATTTCATGTGGGTGACGACATCTTTGTGAGCTGTGCTTATTTCAATGACCAGCTCCTCGTCCACATCCGTAAATGGCGAAAACGGTTAGATACCCAAGAGCTTGTTGCCTGTCCTCAGGGTGTCACTTTGAAATTAACAGCGTGGCGGAAGTTGCAGAGTCTCGCAAGTTCCATTCGTTCAGCTCTGGTCTACCAAGTGACTCACTATATTTACCTGAAATACATCGACACAGTCCTCCATCTGATCAGACCTCAAATTCCACAGGACACTCGAGTACCTTCATACGCAATGATCACTGAAGCACTGGAGGCCGTGACGGAGCCGCAAATAGCCCTGGGAGTTGAAGCGGCCTGTCCTCCCAAAATTCCACGTGAGGAGATTATCACGTACATTTATGTGCATCAAGGACGGAAAGATGATGATGAATTCAAACAAGTCTTGTTGAAGAATTATTGAACAGAACCAGTGTTGAACAGAACATTTTACCATACACATTCATTGAAGTGGCTTGAGAGCGTATAATTGTATTTAAAATTCACAGGTTATTTTTTTACTGTTAATTGTATTAAATGCAGAACTATTAAAAATTCAGAGTTTTTTTTACTGTTAATTGTATTTAAAAATTCAATACTCAGATATAATTGTATAAAAATTCAATACCCTTGTGAACACGTTCATTCTATTTGTGTTAATAAAAAATAGTAGAAAATTAAAAAAAAAAATGCTTGTTAGTGTTCTTTTTTTTAAATTATGCACAAGACCGATATGTCAACCTCACACCCAGTCCATTACATCGCCCTTCATGAATGCTTCACTTTGATACCTCACTCCATTCCATCGGTCCATTAGGGGCTTCCCTAGATGCCAAAACGTCTATTTTCATACCTTTGGGGGCCGCGCATGCGCAGAATCACTCTAATTCAACCCCATACTCAGTCCATCACATGCTCCTTCACCTAAGCTTTAATTTGATACCTCTCTCGACCCACTACCTCCAAATTAAAAAAAGAGTGTATTTATACACTCCTGAAGGAGCTAAAAATTTTTTTTTGCAGGTAGAGGGTCGAGTGAGGTATCAAATTGAAGCTTAGGTGAAGGAGCATCTGATGGACTGAGTATGGGGTTGAATTAGGGTGATTGTGCGCATGCAAATACCCCATCGGTCCATTAGAGGCTTCCCTAGATGCCAAAACGTCTATTTTCATACCTTTGGGTACCGCGCATGCGCAGAATGCCGATATTTCAATCTCCTACCCAGTCCATTAGATAGCCCTTCACCTAACCTTCAATTTGATACCTCACTCGACCCCATTGGTCCATTTTTAAAACAATTTTTTTTTGCTATAGGGTGATAATTTACACCCTTTTTTTTCGCTAATTTCACTAATTTCAATATTTAGTTGTTAAAAAAACATAGAAAATGAAAAAGATTTTTTTTGCCTTCATTAATCTTTTTTTCCTTGTTTTTAAAATAAAATTTTTTTTTTGTCTTTCCTGCCTCCCTTCCCCCCCCCCCCCCTCCCCCCTCCCCCTTTTTTTCCCCTTTTTTTCAAAAAAAAAATTTTTTTTTTTTCTTTGGGGATAAGAATGATGGAGTCTGATGTTAATTTTTGTGCTTTTGTTGAAGTTCTCTTCCGGGAAAGATGGTTGGCCCTGAAAAGGGCCTTTGAAGTGTTACACGACCACACTTATTATGCACGGTAAATCCGTTTAACGGCTCCCACGTGTTTCCGGCATATGGGGCACTTTACTTTGAGATGGTTTTCTCCGGCTTCAAGGCAATGACATCCATCTCCCGCACAGGTGAGAGTTACCCAACACTCTTGACACACACACAAGTGTCCACACGGGAGTACAGCATATTGGCTTTCTTGATCAGTGCAGATGCTACATTTGGTTTTTTTGTCCTCTTTACGCAGTTTTTTGGTCAGTTTATTAATCTCTGCACACATATTATTATTGTTGTCTTCCATCGTCTGAATCACTGTGTTGAGGCGGGTTATCTCGGCTTCATCCAAAGAGCTTGGTTGTGTTTCCGAAGTGGATGGAGTTTCAGTCGTCGTTATACTTGGCGTTATTGCAGGTGTACTATTTAACCATGGAAGTGTGTCTTCATCTCCATCAGTAATAGTTTCGTCTTGTTCTTGTAGGGTCTCCATCCTGTTTATTTCTGGGTTTTGGTCTTGTCTTTCCCGTCGCAATCGGTCATCTTCTTCCGCCATTACCGCTTGCCTGAGTTGTGTCAATTCTTCTGTGCTTTGTATTAACCTGGCCTCGTCTTCAATAACCCGCTGAAAACTGGTGATGAGGGTTATTCCTCCGTCCTGCTCACTGCTAATGATTTCTCTGTGTTCTGAATCACCATTTCTCGGATCTCTAGGTGGATGATGAGTAAATAGAGGTGTTCTACTTCTTCTGGAAGTCATGCTTCTATTTTGTAAATAAAATGTCAATTTACAGGCTATTTATAGGCAAGTGGGCTGAAGTGGGAGGTGGGACAACATGGCCGTCTGTTTGTGTATATATTGTGGGAGGTGGAACAAGATGGCCGTCTGTTTGTGTGTGTGTGTCTATGTTGTGGGAGGTGGGACAAGATGGCGGCCTGTGTCAGTCAGTGCAAGAATATGTTTTTGCCCGCTGTATAGCGCTGTGTTACCCAAGCCATAAAAATGTCCTATTTTTTTTCGATAAATCCGTTACCATTTTTAGGGAACTATTTATAAGACTGTAACCCCATAGTCTACACGTATTATTAGCCAGTAAAATTGAATTTTATTTCCAATATACGTGGTCTTTCACAATTCCGTACACTAATCTTACTATTTAAAATTGCTAAAAATTAATAAATAATCACCTAGTTTAGCGTTAGAGTGCTAATTTTTTTAAATAATAGACTATGAATGGCCTCACTTCAACTTGCAATAAATTTTATAAGTGCACTGATAGTTCTTGTAAAAATTACAGGCGTTTAAACTTGTCAAAGAAACACAAATATATTTTGTTGAGCGACACAGCTACAGTGCTGTCGCTCACGTCCGCGTGTTTACCCTATAAATACCCATTAATTTTTTTAATGATTCACAATTCATCTGATTGCTCAGTCATGGAACTACCCCTGGCTGACAGTATGGATATTGACACATCAGACTTGTTGACCATTGATGCAAATGAAGAACAACAACTTTCCGGTACTATGCTTAATTTGGTGCATGATGAGCCCTGGCTACAAGATATTATGAAAGATTTATTTTCTTCTACACTTGAATCCGGGAACGACCCTGCGCCAAGTACAGACCATTGTCAAGATCGCCCGGAAACACCGCAACTGGATAACTTCATCGCCCTGGCACCCATCTACTCAGACCTATACTCAAGTTTTGACTTAGACGAGCTGTTAGAAAAGGGGTTGAAAACCCAACACGACGAACAAGATGGAACCTGTGATACGGAAGAGGCGGTAAAAGATGTAAAAAAAAAAAAAAAAGATGTGAGAGTGCGTACAGAGAGACGACAGGAGCGGAAAAACCGCAAAGATACCCGGACCCATAGAATAAAACAGCCAAAACAAATACATGACCAGATCCATTATGTGTGGAATACCACAACAACAACATTCGGCTGTAATACAGAACGCCAAAGTGACTTGTATATACCTTGCGTGGAATGTAGAAGTCCGTTTTCGAAATATGCAATTTTTCCTTGCAACCATCAAGCATTGTGCGAAAATTGTATTCACCGCCTCGCTCAAATACCTACGTGTGTCCGACCCAACAAGCCTGTTATGTGTCAATTGCTGCCTTTGACATGTCCTATTTGCGCTGATAGAAGAACACAGCGTCAACAACAATCCCTCTCAACAATGTAATTTATTACATATACCAACGGGGTTATTTTTAATAACCCCCCCTAAAAATTAAAAACAGATTTCCCCTATCCCTGTGCTATAATAAATTTCAACCCCGTTAATTTATTCGGGTTGAAATATATTAAAATAAATGTCCGTTATCGTCGGACATATTACCATAAATTTCAACCCCGTTAATTTATTCGGGTTGACATATATTAAAAATAAATGTCCGTTATTATCGTCGGACATATTACAATAAAAAAATATAGTCCGTTATGCTTCGGGTAATTAATTAAATGGAAGCGAAAAAATTCTGTGTATATATAAGAGATTAGTTCTTAAAAGAACTTTTTTGATATCGGCCTGGGATTGTATATTTTTTTCGTAATGCATGGCTAATAAAAAAATTAAAAAGGGGACAGGGCTGTAATGCTTTGAAATTTCATGTGCTAGTTAGAAGTCCTCTTTCGAAGGATAAAGTTGTTCTGAAAAGAACATTTAATATTGTTAACCCTGTTGTTAATCAGGACGTTCTTAAAAGAACGTTTTATTATTTTTTAACCTGTTTTTATTCAGGTGGAGAGTTTACCTGTATACTCTCCCGTAATGTAGTCCTCTGGCGGCTCACTGAGATGGATGTTTATTCTCCGTGAAGTACCCATAGGGGTCCGGGATGGCTGGGGTCAGGGGTAGTCCGTCCATAAATACAGCCGCTGCACTCTTGGGTCTTTGTGGGGGCTCCTCCCAAATGATGAGCGGTCTGTCTTGATCTTCTTCATCTTCATCTGATGAAATGTAGATTGGGACATCTGCTAAGAAATTTCCTGGTGGAATGGCCATGGCTGGAGGTGAAGGTGGAGGTATATCCGGAAATACCGGGGGTGGCAGATCTTCTAGAGGGAAGGGAGCGTAGGGGGGCGTTGTTGCTCGTGGTCCAGGCCGAAGAGAGCGATAATTAATGTTGTCTCCCATCACTTTATTTAACAGATGAAACCAGTTCTTTTCATTTATCGTCCCGTGGGCCGCGACCAACAACGCCCTCACGTTGTTGGCCATCGTTGTTCCAGCTCCCTCCCCTTCTTTTAGCGTCCGCTCCCATCTCTGTAACTCCAGGTGCCAGAATCTTTTGATGTCCTGCCTCACCGCCTCTCTTTTCCGTCTTGAAATTCTGTTGCGTGTAGCCATGTTGTTGGATCAGATTGGAAAAATTTTATGGTAAAGCTGTCAGCGGGTGTCAATATATATAAACACCGTGCGGACCGCGAAGGAAGCAATCCTTTTATCCAGCTGTCGTGTGCTGGGAAATTCGGCGTGTGTTTGTTTTTATTTTATAAAAGGTTGTGCTGTTATAATAATTGCTAGTGCCCCCTATAAATTTTATTTCCAATTAAACCCAGACAAGTGAAGGTCAAGTATTTTAAAATTTTAGCCGTCTACCGCAAGACTACGTCGATATGTTATGATTTTTAGTGATTATTTTCGCCTAATGTTATAGTACGGTCGTACCTAAAATGCGCTACATTGAAAATAAATGCATTGTCCTGGTTAAAAATTTATGACCAATATCACTGATCATCCTATACTAGTGCCCTGAAAATTTCAGCGCGTTACTCCAAAGAAAACTCTAGAAAATTATAAAAAACAGACCCTTGGTTTCAGCGTAAGAAAAACATTCTACGTAGTTCTGTAGCCTTTCGCTACGGTGTTTCCCCTCACGGCGGTCAGTTTTAAAAGTACCGGCGAGGTATTCTGTTAATATTTTCGCTACGGGGATTCCCCTCACGGCGGTCAGTTTTAAAAGTACCGGCGAGGTATTCTGTTAATATTTTCGCTACGGGGATTCCCCTCACGGCGGTCAGTTTTAAAAGTACCGGCAAGGTAATCGGGTATTCTGTTCATAATGAATACATCGCGGTAAAAGCGTTTTGTACACCATTTTCAATGTTGTTTTATACGTGTGAGTTCTTAATTATTTTTACAGGTCTAAATGATACATATACATGTAGCGTTGTCGCAAATGTTCTCATTGTGTATGAGCATGAATTGCACCTTATCAAAGAACAGCCGATAGAAGTAAAATTAACTATTCATTTAGCCGGAGGAAGCGTCTAAAAAATTAATTGCAGTGTTAAATATTTTTTTCCCGGGGTATTTATTTACAATGAAAAATAGAATCGCACTATATACATGTGTGTCGGGCTAATATTTTGATCATTCTTCAGTATGGCATCGCCGGGCAAAGAGCTCGCGTTCTTTCAAGTCACGTCTAAGGTGCTTCTTATCATATATGAACATGAATTACACCTTATCGAGGAGCACCCGATCGAAGTGAAATTAATTTTAAGCCTTGACGGGTGGAGGCAATTGACACGTGTCTTACAATCCAAAGAACCCGAAGTCGATTTTATGCCTGTCGGTGTGAATGTGTATCTGCGGCGGAGTAGAGAAGTTTCATTTTTTCCCCGGTTAGAGCAGTGGGGCGGTCACGGTATTGTGCTTTGGCCAGCATTATGGGCGGCGCTGAAAACTGTCATTACCGATGTTGACGATGTACTCTTGCCGCACACCCAATCGATCATGACTCGTACCCTCACCTCGGAGTGTACCCTAATAATATATTCTGATCGCATCGATCTCATTGATGATGATTCCCGTTGCTGGGGCTCGCCAGAGCCCGCGCGTGTGACATTATCTTCCGAAGGCTGGACGACCTTGAAACGTGTGTTATTTGGTGATTTAAATGGAGATGGCATTTACCTGGATCACGATGTATACATTTTTCGCGGTCCTTATTTTGCCCGATTGATCTCTCTCAAACGAGGCGGATTTACACTCGATCCCGAACTATGGACGGCTTTGCAACACAGTGTGCCTGTGGTGGATAAAGTATTCTCCGCACACTATCCGCCTCTCACAGACTAGTATAAATACGAGGGGAAGAGACAGAGTGTGTATCAGTTGGACATTGAGAGAGAGAGCAAGCATGTCGCTACCACTACGAGCCATTTTGCCTCTTACACCGAGTGTGCGCTTATATGTGTACGCGGATAAAATCAAACTGGCGCAAGACGCTCTATCTATTTATTGGACCCCCGCTGAAATGCTATGGAATCCGGTCACACTACAGCGTGATGGATGGAATAAATTTAAACGGGTAATGAGCGGCGAATTGAACGGAGAACTCGTTCATCTGGATAATGCCATGTACGTGTATTTCCTACGACCCCACTGTATACGGATAGGTCGGTACAAAGATACGCGCAGTATCAGCCTAACTCCCTCTCTGTGGGCAGCCTTGAAGAAAATAATGCCTATTGTCGATCAGTTAATGTCACCGGACGATCGATCCCCTGAGCAATTAGCGTGGGTTCGTGCTATAGAACAGGCGTTCGCTGAACCGGGTGAAAGACTAGCAGAAATTTGTTTCTGTAAACCAGATACTCCTACAACCGTGAAAAAAAAAGGCCTATATGTAAAGAATGCAGAGCGGCTAGAGGATCAGTATCATCCTGGGACGAGGTCGACACGGACGGGGCGAACTCAGTATCACCCCGGGAAGAGATCGACTCACCTGTGACGCAGGCCAACGAAGTGCGTGATGCGGCGGCAGTCGAGAAAAAAGGAGATTCACCAAGTATTAACTGATTTGTATTATAATCCAACGAGTGCAGCTGCCTATAGTGGTGTGGGGGCATTGACTCGAGCGGCCCAAGGCATTAGTCGAAGTGAAGTTCGAGACTGGTTAAAAACTCAGGACACCTACAGTCTGCATCGAGCTGCCCGACGTCATTTTCGTCGTAACCGTGTCATTGTGGGAGGGATCGACGCGCAATGGCAGTCGGATTTAGTGGACATGAGTCGATTTGCACCTCAAAATGATGGATACCGCTACATATTGACCTGTATCGATATTCTATCCAAATATGCCTGGGTGCTGCCCGTGCGTACCAAAACAGGAGAGAATCTCATAGCAGCGTTTCAGCAGATTTTCAAGACGGGGCGCAAACCTCTTTATTTACAAACAGATGAAGGCACAGAATTTCTCAACCGACCCTTTCAAGCCTTTCTTAAGAAAAACAAGGTATTTTTTTTTCACACGTACAATGAGACGAAAGCATCGGTAGTGGAACGCTTTAATCGTACCTTCAAAGGCCGCATGTACAAATATTTTACGGCTCAAAACACGCGACGCTACCTGGATGTACTCTCTCAACTGGTGCAAGGCTACAATCGGGCTTATCATCGCAGTATCCAGCGAGCGCCCCGTACTGTGACAGAACGCAACGAACATCAAGTCCGTGCTACGCTGTACTCCTACAGTCCACCCTTGACGGCCCCCCGTTACAAACGGGGAGATACGGTACGGATCAGTAAAGTGAAAGGCCAATTTGAGAAAGGATATTTACCCAACTGGAGTGACGAACATTTTGTCATCGTGCGCCATAAACCTCGACAACCCCACGTCTATGAACTGGAAGATCTACAAGGCGAGAGACTGCAAGGCACGTTTTACGAGACAGAATTACAACCCATAGTGAAAACACCGAAAGACTACTATACGGTGGAAAAGATTTTGAAAACGGAACGGCGACGTGGGATTCCCTATCATTTCGTCAAATGGCAAGGCTGGCCTCGTTCCTTTAATTCCTGGGTGTCCGGTCGTGACATGAAACGTCTATAAATGCTAACGCCTATCATCCCCGCCTTCAGTGTAGGATTTGTATCATGGATAGTATACGTCTACCCGTACTGTTACGAACTCGAAAAGCACAAGTCGGTACTGTGTTGTGTCTAGTCGTGGTTCTGGGTACGTTATTTACCGGTGTGTTCTACGATTTATCGTACGTGATATCCTGTTTCAACACTCTGCGTTCTTCATCAACCACTACGCCGACACGGCCTACTCCAGCCAAGACGTTAAGGGTGCACCACGTATCAACCCAGACCCTACCGTCTACTCCAGCCATCACTACTACTACTACTACGTTACCCTTTACTCGCTACATCGACCTATCCACCACCACCTTCACGCCCCGTACGACGACTCCACATCATCCGTCATCAACCCTGAGAAGCGACAACGACCAGCCTTCCACCACTACTTCATCACCCACACCTAGTACCACCCACACGGTGCTCAACAGTTTTGCAGTGGATCCCCGTGAATCACGCCGTTTACCTCCACAACGGTATCCCTTCGACTACGATTCCCGGTGGAACCCCCGACAACAATGGTGGGCTTCTAACCGTCGAGCGCAAATCACCAAATAAACTATGGACCCACGATGGCAGCATCCCTTCACGTGCCTCATCGCTGGACCGACCGGGTCGGGAAAATCACATTTTGTTCAACGTCTCATCCAACATGGGTCCGCCCTGATTTCACCGCCTCTAGCTCGTATCCTGTGGTGTTATGGCGCTTGGCAGCCCGCGTACGAGGCACTGGCCCGTGTCCCAGGACTCACCTTAGTGGAAGGCTTACCGCCTGAGGAACTACCCCCAGACACCTTGGTCGTGGTAGACGATCTCATGACGGAAACGGACAGTCGAATCACCCGGCTCTTTACCAAAGGCAGCCATCATCGTCGATTGAGCATTATCTACATCGTACAGAATCTTTTCAGTAAAAATAAAGAACACCGGAACATTAGTTTGAATGCTCAGTATGTGGTGTTATTCAAAAACCCCAGAGACGCGTCACAAATTACCCACCTAGCTCAACAGATGTACCCTAAGAACACGGCCTTTGTACGAGAAGCCTTTGAAGATGCCACCCAACCTGCTCACGGCTATCTCCTCATCGACTTGAAACAAGACACGCCCTCCCCCCTGCGATTGCGTACCCTGATTTTTCCCGGCGAACTACAGACGGTGTACACCCCCAAATGAGAGAGGATAAAAGAAGAAGACCACGGTCGCTAGCCTTCATTCAAGCATCATGGCTGCAAGGCTACGCAAGCACGCGCCGGCATTGCGCGTAATGCGCAGCGCGCCCCCGGAAGTGGGCCGGGCCCTAGTGCGCGGCGCGGATCGGAACTTGGTCAGGTGTTTGTGTGAAGTCGCTCATAATGTATTAAAAGGCAATGTCCCCCTGAGTCCTCTGCAGAAAGGGAAATTGCAACGGCACAAGGCAGGTCTCCGCACGCTGGTGAAGAAAACGGGCAGTGTCAAGCAGAAGAAACAAGTGTTACAGCGCGGTGGATTTCTCGGCGCACTCCTGGCGCCCTTAGCCGCTACTGTACTAGGCCCGTTACTCGGGTCCATCTTGGGACGCTAAATGGAGCATACGAAAAAAATGATGCTGGTCGAACCTCGACTGTTACAGAGTTTACAATCTCCCTATCCCGTCCCGGCCACCGTGCAAAAACTCCAGTCTTTGGATGAAGAAATGAATAGTATACTGCAACGTCCATTGCCCGATCACGAGAAAATTCAACTCTACCATCATACGCTGAACCGGTACCAGACGTTTATGGATCAATATAGAGGAGGAGGAGGGAGCGGGAGTACTAGTAGTAGTACGCCACCACCAGTACCCACCACCACGTCCACCACACTCCCACCACCACCTCCGTCATCCTCACCTGAACTGGAACAGGAAGTGTTGGCCAGTGTGCCTAAAGCCTTGAAGAACAAGGCGCGTTTATTGTTGCACCGGGTGAAACAGAATGCCGATATGGATTGGAATGCGGAAGGAAACCTGCTGATTCGCAATCAAGTGGTGCCGGGGTCTCATATGACCGATTTGATCAACGATATGGTGCGTGCTCGCAAACACTCTAATCCACCGGGCTGGGAAGCCTTTGCTCAGGCGTTAAAAGACATACACACCCCTCAAGAATTGGTAGGCAATCGTGAACGCTGGAAGTGGATGCAAGCTCCCTCTCGACGTCTCCCCACTACCCGGGAACGTGAATGGCAACCGCAGACACCGCCCAAAACACCCTCACGGCGATTTCACCCCTATGCCTCCCCTATACCGACCATACCACAGCCACGACGATCACGCCGCCGAGTTAAGGCGCCCAAGGCCTGGGAATCTTTATAAAAACCCGGTGCAGAAGCCAGAACAACTCAGTCGTCATGTTTTACCTGACGTTGCCCAGTAATAGCTCATTCGACTTTTTTCCTGACAACACCTTGACCAAGTATGTCACGCAATTACCCCAACCGTTACATTTACCGGGACGCTGGGAATGTGGACTGGTGGATATTCAATACCCTTATTCATGGTACAATGTACAAGGCGGAGAAGTATGGTACGAAGTGTCCTACCAAGATAAAGTCTACAAACTGACGCTGCCCCCAGGCCAATACGATACACCGCAGACGTTCGTAGAGGGTCTGAATGGCTTGATGGAGTACAAGGCCCTAAAGTTCAGCACGGGTGCTGCAACACACCTGATATCCTTGAACATCAAGAAAGAGATAATGTTCGATGTCAATGTACACAGCGACAGGAGCTCTATCATGGTGACCGAAAACGCGAATGTGAAACTCAGTCCTACACTACAGCAAATGTTAAGGATGCCTCACCGCGTCTACAAGGGGGCCACCATTGTCAACGGAGATTATTTGATGGATATGAAAGTAGGTATGTACGCACTGTACGTCTACTCGGACGCCGTGGACAGCCATATTGTGGGTGATATGAACGCACCTCTGTTACGGGTGGTGCCCATTACCAAGACGTATGGCGAACAAGCCACCGAGAGTTTCAACCATATCATGTACCTGCCCGTACGACATACCGATATCAACACGATCACGGTGGATATAAGAGATGACAGGGGACAACCGGTGCCATTCGAACGAGGAAAAGTGGTGCTGACACTTGCTTTCCGACAAGCTCGCTCTCCTCACTTCGAATAATGTACGTGCCTTACCAGTGCCATACACCCAGCTATGCCGACTACTACAAGAAACAAACGGGGGGGAACTTGCCCATGTTTAGCGGGGCACGCATGCAACGCGGTCACGGATTGGGGAACATCCTGGGCAGCATTGTGAAAACGTTTTTACTCATGGTGACACGGGGTGTGAAAGCGGTGGGAAAACAAGCGGTACGCAGTGGATTGCGCGTGGCCGGTGATGTGATGGAAGGCACAGCACCCCGACAAGCCTTGAAACGCCGGGCTAAAGAAGCGGGCAGCGTCTTGATCGCCAAAGCCCTTAAAAGACAAAGACCCACACGCCCCCCATTCATTCAACGTCCAACACCCCAGAGGAGAAGGACTACGCCCCAGAAGAAGAAGAAGAAAAAGAAGAGAAGTCATAGTAGGAGAGACATCTTCGCATAATGGCATTCATTCACTCCGAGTCGTGTCCGTCTACCAACAGTGAATTGGATTTGTGGACTATTCCACCTACCCAAACGAGTATAGCTGAAGGACGTTGGGTAGAACATCGATCCCTGGCTAGCCTGACGGGGACGGGGCCCGTGGAATTTACCATTGAAAACAAAGATACGGCCTACCTGGATTTAGCCCACACCTACTTGTACGTGAAAGCCAAAATAACGAACATGAATGGAACGGCCATAGCGGGCGCTGCGAATGTAGGCCCGGTGAATCTTTGGCTGCACTCCTTGTTCCAACAGGTGGATATAGGTGTGAACGATAAACTTATCAGTACGTCCACCAATACGTATCCGTACCGAGCCTACATGGAGACGCTGTTGTCGTACGGTATTGATGCCAAAGAATCACACTTACAAGCTGAGCTGTACTTCAGGGATAGACCCGGATACATGGAAAACATAGTGGGTGGCAATGCTGGGTTCGCGTCACGCAAAAGACTGGCAGGCGAAAGCAAGTCCATCGATATGATGGGACGACTGCACGCCGATCTGTTCATGCAAGACCGCTACATGATGAACGGTGTAGCCATCAAGATCAAGTTGATCCGGTCCTTACCCAAGTTCGCCTTAATGGCGGGTGGAGGGGGGGATATCGATTACCAGATCGTCATTGAAGATGCAGCCCTGTTTGTCCGTACGGTAGATTTGCAACAGGGCGTGTTGCTGGGTCACATGGAAGCCTTAGCGAAAAAATCAGCCCTGTACCCCATCCGACGCGTACAGACCAAGGTGTTCTCTGTGCCCACAGGTACGATGATGGCCAACAGAGAAAATTTATTTCTAGGGGATCTGCCTAAACGTCTTACCCTGGCGTGTGTGACCAACACCGCATTCAATGGAAATTGGGCTGAGAATCCGTTCGATTTTAAACATTTCAACATTAACTTTGTGGCACTGCACGTGGCCGGCCATCAAATTCCAGCCCGGCCATTACAACCGGACTTTACTAACGGAAACTATGTGCGGACCTACTTGAACCTGTTTACAGCCACAGGACAAAACAACCAGGACGAAGGCAATACCATCAGTCGAGACGACTTTAAGAGGGGGTACACATTGTTCGCCTTTGACCTTACCCCCACCTTGGAACACGATCATCAACTGGCTTTGCTCAAGAAAGGAAACCTACGGTTGGAACTGCGTTTCTCCACCCCTCTAACCAACACCATTAACGTGATTTGCTACGCTGAGTTTGATAACGTCATCAGTGTGGATCACCAAAGAAACGTGCTGTGTGACTTTGCCACCTAAGATGGATACAGAGCAGCTGATGAGCATACTCCAGCGAGATCCCAACATCCCCTTTCGAGGTGTGTTTCCACGCAATGTGTTTCCCACCCACTCTACCACCCCCGCAGCCTACATCCTGAATACAGACACGAAGAGTGGACCCGGTGAACATTGGGTAGCGGTGTACGTGGACACCCAAGGCCAAGGCGACTACTTTGATTCCTACGGACTTGCACCCCTCCATACCGATTTGGTGAAATTCATGGACGTCTCTACGACCGAGTGGCGTTGGAATACGCAAAGATTACAAGGCCCCTTGAGTAGTGTGTGCGGACAGTACTGTGTGTTTTATCTCACTCACCGGAGTAGAGGACATTCTATGCCAACCATTGTACATATGTTTGATGATTATTGTCAAGCCGAAGACCGGGATGTTCTCGTCTATGACTGGACGGCCTCTCGTTTTAATGTGCATGCTCCATTTCTCTGGTTAACTTAAAAAATGGACTGCGCGCAGACCTCCCTTGTTATATTGTTATGACGTTGTTGTTCTGACGTTGAATAAAAGATTGAAAAAAACACAATGATGGGTTTTGACTTTCTCTCTTTTTATTTAAGTCAACAAGAATGGGTTACTATACAAATAGAATACGGTATGTACACATAGAATAGTAGTGATAAGGTACAAAATTTTTTGTCAGAAGTAGGATTCGAACCCACGCCAGCTTGCGCCGACCGGCACTTACGCACCGGCGCCTTAGACCACTCGGCCATCCTGACTTTTACATTTGTGTATCAACAGTTATAGGGTGACATTTTACAAGTCCAAGTAAGTGGTGCTCACACCGTCGGCCAACACTTTTCGTTTAGGATAAAAGAAAGTAAAAGCGTCTCGTTTCTGGATGTAGGTACGCATCTGGTGGTCCACCACTCGGAATCCTCTGTTAGTGCCAGTGGCACTCGCTTGGCTCTTCAACACGCCCAGGTAGAGGGCCTTGTCGATGGCAGGGTCACGTCGGTTCACGCCTTTACAACTAAACTTGTTGTTTCCATCACCGCCGTAACAATAGTAGGTTTTAGAGGAGAGAGCGATCATAGCATCTCCGCTCCACTCTAGTTTAAACAGGCCGGGTGTCCGCTTGTCGTAGGTGTAGTGGTCGCGTCGGGGTAGCCATTGATCCCGTTCCGCTTCATACTGTTCTCTTAGCTCGGGTTTCACCAGGGACTCCCAATCAGCGTGGGAGACGGCCATGTAGGCCGAATCTGTATCCATTTCCATGAGTTGCCAGTCTGAGGAGTTAAAATAGACACCCATAAAGTCATAAAGAAACTGCAACATCCTCAGCTTGGCCACCTGATAGACCATACACCCAATTTGCAGGGGTAAATTGTACCGGATAGTCTTCTTGGCTGAAGTGACTTCATAGGTGTCGTCATCGATGACCTCCACGGACCGAAACAGCGGGGAATTCACTTTTTTGCGGGCTTGGGTAGTATTGCAAATGTTCACGTTGACGTGCTTATCCTGGTTCGTTACCGTTTTTCCATAATAACCATTGCCAGTGAGTTTCCAAGATTCAGCGATCATGGCCTGATTCGGGTATTCATCACCTTGACGACGGGCCGATGTGACGAGGTCCGCATTCTCCGCAAAACAAGCCTCGGGGACGTACTGTATGACTTGATAGATTTGAGTAATTTCCAAACCGTGGTTCATGTACCACTGCAGTAAGGGCGTGCCCAACAAGATTTTCTCGGCCCACATACTGCCAATCAACATACGGCGAGGTTGAGACAAACACTCGTGTTGCTCTGCGTAGGCGCCCATGGTCTCTCCAATATCAGCCCGACCCACCAGCGTATTCTTAAAGATGGGCGGACACTGGGCGAAGAGAGGCTTGAGAGTGTCGGGAACATGCAGGTCGCATTCTACAAAGCCGTAGAGCTGCCCCGAACGAATGGCGTCCAACATCTGGGGTAGACTGAGCAGTCGCCGACGACTCAAGGGGTACTCTCGTTCTTTTAGGAACCGTTGTAAATGAGGCCGGGCCTGGCACATCGTGTGAAATTCACATTCCCACATTTCAATGAGCTGGAATCCTCGCTCTTTGATATAATCTCCGTTGGCCACCACTTCCCCCCTTAATTCTTCAGGTGTTTTCCCACGTCGCGCATTAAAGCGGCCCGCGCTGAAATGGCATTCGTGACCGTGCCAGTAACACCCGTAAAACTGGAACACGGTCGGTGTTCCTTGTACAAGGGCAAACCCATCGACGGGGAGACGGCGATCTCCTATCCGCTTCTCTGTGGCGTTGGTCTGGTGTCGTATATAAATTCCCCGTCGATAGGCTTCCCAGTCCAACCACTGGTCGGCAAGATGTTTATAAGGTGTCCGTTGCGGTGTAAAATGCCGTCCTTCCGCTAACCAACGTGTATAATGACCACTGGGCATGGGTTGGGCGAGAGACCACAGGTACAAGGCATTGGCGTCAAAGCCGATGATTTTGGCACAGGGTTTGCCACTGGGCAGAGTCGTCACATCTTTCTCGTGGTAGCGGTGGAAAATAAGACTCGGGCCACCCACAATGTTTTCTTTTAGACAATCATGCATATCCTTGTCCTTTTGTTGAATGAGTGAAAAGTAGGTAGAACAGTCTTGAAAGAGATGACGAAGCGCCAGGCCCGGTAAACTCAGGCACTCTTTAAAGATGTCCACGTGCATCTGGCGACGGAAAAGTTGTACCATTTTTCCGACGCTTCCAGAAAGGGGACCACATCTAAATTGTTATACCATACCAGGAAATCTCTCAACGTGTGCATATGTTCATCGTTCCATACTTGTTGGAGTTCCATGTAGGTGGCCTCGGGCAGAGCTTCTCCTTTCAGGTCATTGTAAAACGCTTCCCGGGGTGGCAACTGGGTGTCTTCCAAGCGGTCCAGACTCGTCATATAGGTGTAAGGGAAGTAACCTTTGGTTTGTGCACAGTTATAGGCCTTGACCCACTGATCATAGCTACAATTAGGAGCTAAATAGTTCCGTACATCCAGGAAATGCAGTGATGTGGTAGTGAGGGCCATATGATTATTGATCTTCTTGATCACCGACTTGAGGGTATCGGACTGGGCCAAGTAAGGGTAGAGAAATTCCTTCACCATGTTCAAGTCGTATCGTCCCGAATTGAAGCCGAGCACCGGTAACTGACTTAGGTATTGTAGGAACCGTAACTTCAATTTCTCTGCATACGGTTTAGGTAGAGGAACATCCTGCGACTGCAGGGGCTGCGACTGCAGGGGCTCGGACTGGCACTCGGACTCGGACTCTTCATTGTCGCTGAACGATACATCGGGTATAGGAATGCGTTCGGCCAGCTGGTCGAGTACGTCCTGGAACTTGGCGACCAACAATGCCGTACTGGCCGCACTGACTTGCTCTAAATACCCCATCATGCGGGTGATCAACTCATGGGAGTCCCCCGTGGACACGAAACACACCGGAGCAGCGTCATAGCCGGGTACGTTGCTGGAAATACTGACACTCAGAGGAATATGGCGCTGCGTCCACTGCGTTTTCGCTGAAAACAGATCCATGGGCTCCAACAGGGCCTCGAAATCATAACACGCCCGGTAGGGAAAATAACGGTCCTCTTCCGGTATGATGATACCCTCATCGGCCAGTTCCTGAAAAATAGTAGGCGTATTATGATACACTCCACCGGGATATACGCGCTTGACACTGTTGTCACAGATTTTCTCGTGGCGATGTAAGTCGTAGGAACGGTAAAACACACGATGGCATTGGGCACAACTGTAGGACTGAGCGTACAGACTCATATCGTAGATAAGGGAAAAATGACTCACGCCATTGTCGTCGAACACATTGACTTTCATCGTAGCAGCATACCGTTCTGAAGACCGATGCACCAATTCAGCCACAAATGTGTCGTCATCCTCCCTTAGTAAACGATACACAAAGATATTGACGTTGAACAGGGACTCCACGACATCCAAATGCTTGAAGGGGACACCTCGGAAGTGTCGCGCGTCCATATCTTGTTCCTCTAGATACTGCTCCCAATACCTCTCGGCCACTCGGTCACAAGCCTTGGGGTTACATCCGTCCAGATGCACGGCCAAACACCGAAACAGACATTTCCGGTCTTTGTAGGGTCCATTCACCCCTGTTGTTAATGCATACAGGCCGTGTCGACGAAGCAACCACGGGGGAAGTAGTACAGGAGCACCGATAGGCTGATCTCTCATTTTCGTGACGAAAAATGTGACGTTAGTCACCATTTCCACAATCCATTGGGTATTGGGGCGTTGCAGGCGGGCCCATTCCAACGGGTCTAATGTAGTGAGTTGCTCGACCACCGGCTCCAGAGAAATCGCATCCGTGATGGTGAACGGCTGATCAAACACATAGGTATTATTACTGGGATAGAAATACCGCAGCTGGTCCGTCTCCTTGTGCCGTAAAATGTATCCAAAAGTGATATTCAACTTGAACGCTGTCACCTGATCTTTGAAAATGTTCTCGGCATAGGTAGATAGATACGTGAGATCCTCTAGTCGAAAATTGTACAAGTCCAAAAGACGTCGGTTACGGTGGAAACAATGTCGTATGGTGGACCAGTGACGTTGATAAATGGCCCTGACATGCTCGTCTTCAGGCAAGACTTCAACCGGAGGTGCTGCTGGGTCCAAGGGAAACTCTTCTCCACGTCTCATGCTTTTTTCGTCTCATACAAGCGGATAGGCAGGCAGACAGGCAGGCAGGTCAGGTAAGTCAGATTGAATACACCCCTACCCTAAAAATCGACTCCTTTTATACGTTTTTCTACAGGCCACCATCTTGTCCCACCTCCCACACACTAAAACACGCCGCCATCTTGTCCCACCTCCCACACGACACACTAAAACAGGCCGCCATCTTGTCCCACCTCCCACACAACACACTAAAACAGGCCGCCATCTTGGCCCACCTCCCACACGACACTAAAACCAACCGCCATCTTGTCCCACCTCCCACAACACACTAAAACAGGCCGCCATCTTGTCCCACCTCCCACACCACACTAAAACAGGCCGCCATCTTGTCCCACCTCCCACACGACACACAAACAGGCCGCCATCTTGTCCCACCTCCCACACACACACTAAAACCCACCGCCATCTTGTCCCACCTCCCACACAACACACTAAAACAGGCCGCCATCTTGTCCCACCTCCCACACAACACACTAAAACAGGCCGCCATCTTGTCCCACCTCCCACAACACACTAAAACAGGCCGCCATCTTGTCCCACCTCCCACACCACACTAAAACAGGCCGCCATCTTGTCCCACCTCCCACTGTTCCTCACGCGCACATCCACACTTATGACGTCACCACCAATTCTGCACATGCGCAGTCTAACTACATCCACGCATTTGATTGGTCAATATTCATCATTGACCTCTATGACCTCTACATCCGGGTGAAATATTACTTATCTTGCGCGCTGTATACTACTAACGTCCTGCACTATTTTACTATATATGATGTCACTTCCGGCGATGTGCGCGCGTTCGGGAATCCTGTCCAATAGTCTGACTAGTGGCTGGGCAACCACCTCGCTGGGGGTCTAATAACACCACAGCCACCAGTCAGGTTTTTGGACTAGATTTCCGGCCGCGCGCACATCGTGAAATCACATATAGTATGATAGCTGTTTGCCGAACATTTCGATTACTTTTCTAGTCTGCATAATACCTCTGTTGGCCTAGCGTCAAAAAAGAATTATCTGGAGATTATTTTCCGTGTTTATCTCGACAGAGCATATGAAAAGTAGTTCGCTCATGTGCAAAACTGAATTAAGTTGTTCGACCGGATTCAAACTGAACCGTGCGTACGTGGGTTTTCCCCTATATGTCATAGCAACGTAGTAAAGGTCAACTTCCGCTTTTGGAGACAGGGAAGATAAATGAGCCTGTGAAATGAAGCATACACCGTGGGGAGGATGGTAGCTAGGATATTATTAGACCCCCAGCGAGGTGGTTGAATCTGTGGCACAAAAGTATGTCAAACATGGATGTGGAAGAAGTGAGAGTTTGATGAGGTTGAGAGAGAGAGACGAGAGATGGTCCAGTCTAAGTTTGTAATTTGAGTCAACGCAAACCTCCGATTAAATCACTATAAATCTGAACAATCCCGATATTATCAATTAAATTGTCGATTTGGAAAACCATGGATCGAAATAGTGTTATATGCCAGTCATATATTAAAAAATGTAAATTTTCAGTTTTTAAGTAAACAATATGAATAAAATTGAATCCAGCCAAATTTATCCCTGAATACTTTGAAGTCTTGTGTCCATACCATGATCAAATTTCAATTTGTAACTCGGAAACTGGGGACTTTGGCATTCAGAATAGTTTTCTCTGACAGGCGTACATGTATGCCCACAAATGCTTTTGTAGCTTATGTGCTAGAATAAACATTATTCCAAAATACACAAACCTGCCGGGACAAAATTATTACGGTCTTCCAATAATCGTCTTCTGGGACATCACAGGTTGAATTCCTGAGTGAGAAATTACAACACATATAAGGGAAGTGGGAAGAGGTGCCGACATACTGACAGAGTCACATGGCTTCACAGTATAGTCTTCTGGTTAAACCTATTCTAAAGCACATACCAATAATCTAGCGATTCGTGATATGTGTTGTATCTCAGGTACGCTTTTATTGTACCTGTTCATGTGGCAACTTGAATTACATGATCACACGGCCCCTAGCACCGGCATAAGCGGTATTAGATAGACCATGGAGATCCACGGCCATCATCAGCTGCTCGGGTTCATTCAAGGACAATCAACACCAACCGCCCTGCCTCCTCCTGCCCAATGGTTCACATAGTGAAACAAATTCCACTCCGGGGAGTAAAGCTTGACATTTCTTCTGCAGTTATCGATACCATAGTGCTCAGTAATACTGAAAAACTATCAAAGATATGTTGTCAAATTTCTAACGGAATTCATTCGTCCGTACTGATTTAGCAGTGATTATCTGCAGCCAAAGGGTATATAATTCATGCAAGAGGAGATCCCGCTTTTGAACGGGACTTCACATGTTAGCATATGGAACAATGGCCGACCACTTCCCCATTTGCTACTATTGGAAATCCCGTAAATTCACGTCACTTCGTCTTACACGAACTATATGCCAGCCAAAGGCTCAACCTGTAACCATCTGGATCATACACTGTAAGACTGATCCTGGGAGCCAATCTAGGTCAACCAAGATGGTAAATCAGGGGAATATTCCGTGATATTATATCTGAGTTTACTGAGATTGCCTTGGGAGCGTGCGTATCCATTTTCAGCCTACTTTTGGCAACTATAAGAGGGAATTCCCCGAAACCAACACCGCGTGATGTCGTCAGCCAATCAACTAAACTCTACTGACGTAACCCCAACGTCACCCGCCATTTCTCAGTCATGTGCTGTCCTACTTGTCAAAAATTACAGATCTACAACACCTCTTGGGTGATACGGAAGTTATTCATATCTGTATCTTTTGTAAGCTCAGACAATATCTGTTTCAGAGGTATATGAAAATCCGGTAATTTATCAAGATTTCTCGAGTCTGTTCTCCGCCGGATGAAGACCGAACAGTATATGGTAAAATATCGGATATCGCTCCGCAATAATGATGGCACACGATTCGCAAGCCATCGTATGTATGGCAAAGTGTACGCAAAGGCCTAAGGCCATTTGTACTAGATAGTTTTAATTACTTTAGATGCATGGTTGAAGCTGGTACACCATTGAAATTTAATATAACATGCATAAAATGGCCGAGTCAGCTTTTACCCTCTGTGCAAAAAAACTCATCCTACAAGACAGTAACCATGATAATATTATATTTGGAAGCGTGGGAACAAACATATCCTTTGACAGTATAGTCTGATGACCAAATATTCAAAATGTGAATGTCAGATGCTACTCTCAGACGGAAATACTTATCTTGAACACCAATGATGAGGCTAATCATCGTGGAGTCCCGTATGGCGATTTCAGGCCTTATATCTGTGCTATATGAGAAAACTGTTTCACTGTTTATGGGATGTTGAGGTTGAACAAGCGCTGAATGAGCGCAAAGACCTCCGTCGAGGCAACAGGATCAGTAAGGGAATAGTACATCACTGAATAGCATAGGGCCGGACGCCAAGCTCAATTTTGCATTTGTTGACGTTAACTTCACCAATGGTAATTAACGTGAGATTGAGGGTTCCCCACTAGCATGTCCAGCTAGGGATGTGGAAGCCACATTCCCCGCAAATAATATTTCTTTGATTTCACGTACTTGAAATATTGGGGTATGGAATAGAGTATATTGATGGAAAACCTGGAATACTGCTTGAGACATTAGGCCCCTTCCCACCCACACCTCCCCATGAGAGGACACCCCACCCAAATCAACACGTTATCGGCAGAAATGAGACCCTGTGTGCCTAGTTTTACCAACTTGCTTGTGATTTTATGCTATAGGCCCTACACATCAACACTTCATATTTTGTATGTGTACAGTATAGCATCCTCATTGACAGAATCCTCTACAAAACACGTCTGATTTTACCGACATTCCGTTCTGATCTGTCTCAGCATCATGTGCTGATTCAATGAGCTCGGAATAATTTTGTATACTGGTGTTACAGGTCACCTTCACCATAATGTATCAATTACCATGGACTTGTACATGTATCACATTCATATTGAATGGTGATGGCTGATGAGAATATTGCCCATATGGAACAAATGGCTGGATTCCAGCGAATAAAAGTTCATGCTAATCATAAACAACATACAATTAATAATACTATCAAATAATTATGTATATTCCTTGTCGACATCAATATAATACAGACAATATTATGACTGAATCAGGGTAACAGATATCCAAGGGTATATATGTCTACACTAAACTGAAGGAGATCCATGATGCGTATTATATTATGTTGTAAAACTTCACTTGCTAATCTCGATTATGTTGCTTATTGTGAAAATAAATGAAATTATGAAAATAAATTTAGAATGATTGCCCATTACGCTCAAATTAGAAATATCAGCAGCTAAAGTTAAGCCAATCATAGCAATATATAACACCATGGTATTGTTGTAATATCACCCAGGTATTGATCTTTGGTTAAGAATGTAATGAGATACATATACCTGTTCTTTGTGTTATTCTGTATGCAGTTCATTCTGTATGTATTTTATACATGTACATATACCAGAAGTGGAATTGAAATTTGACTAAAATAATCAAAATATGTTCGATTTTTACCTCTACTCAGGAAATGAAGTCTTTGTTTCTGGAAGCTAAATCATTTCAGACACATTCAAGTCCTCACCTGGTCAAGGGAGATAATTTTGTAAAAAAAAACAAAAAAACAAAAAAAAACAAGTACAGATCCACACTGGCGCAGACCAGAAAGTTTTATGACCTTTGATGATATTTGTGGAGCATGCTGCAGGACTTCAGCTTTCATGAATCTGATATTATCCACACAATCCCATTCTACATGATATTTTTGCCATAGCACCGATAAACTAGATCCCTTCATTTATGTGGTCTAGGTCCAGGAGCTATTGGGGGCTCCAGGTTTTGTAAAAGTTAGATCCAATTATTCTGAGATAAGGAATGAAGTCCGGCATGGTTGTTTTAAGTTAAAACTGGGCATCCTTGAAAATGTCTGACCGATTGACACATGTATCACTCTGCCGGTCATCATTACATGCGTAATGTTTATCACAAGAGAGAATATGTATACTGTGTTTGAGGAATATTTCTGCTTCCCCAATGGAAGGCGAATTTGAATGAATGGTCTGTGTTGTCAGTGTGTCTGATGTCCCCCTTGCAAAGACAAGAAAATTTTCTATGTAATTTATTATTTATTGATATATTTATTGATTTTCTTTTTGTCTAATTGTCTTCTGTTCAAGTCATTTGGCATTGGTAAAACCTGAAATGTATATCATGTTCTCCTTATTTCATCTAGTGATACTGTCTGTTTGGTTCCAGATCACGGGGCTGAACAAAGTATGTGAAATGTGATCGTATGGCAAATAAATGCCCAGTGGTATGAGCAGGGCTTAAAACTACAAAACAAAATTGAGAAAGGTTCCATCCATGCTTTCAGTCAAAAATCTCAATAATGTAGACCTACATGTGGAATGTAGACACTCCTTTGTTTCAGCTACAATTCAGAATAAGTTTTCAGAATATTATCAGGGCTTAACAAGCAAATTAGTCTTCATCAACAAGTATCACAGCACACAATGTGGATGTCACTAAACTGTTAGGATAAATGAAATGAAAAGCATATGTATATTATTTATCAGCTTTATTAAATAAGTTTACAGACTCATGCAGGTAGATCAATTTGGTGCTTCTGCAAAATCAAACCATTATTCAACTGCCAAATGCCAAGATAAAGCGCCGCCCCCCCACCGGAAATATAATGTATCAGCAAAATTTAGAATAACTGTTTTTGAACAACCAGGCTGGTGGATATCATCAACTGAAAGAAAATGACAGGGTTCCCACACCTTGGGGATTTCAAAATTCCATACCTTTTCCATACCTTTTTGAAGACCTATCAAGTCTTTTTCCAGACTCAATGGACGCTTCAAATCAGCTATTACATTATACATTGCCAGGAAGAAATTTGAGACCGTTAGGTGATATGGATCAAAACTAGTCAAGCTCAAGATGAACAATTAACTCCTTTATTATGATGATGATGTACATTGAGATGACTGCACCAACTTACAACTCAAAAATCAAAGCAGGTTCCAAATTGACAGAATGTTTCAAAAGCACAGAATGATGAACTTTTTTATTTGAAAATAAATTCACGTTTTCTTTCATTCTACGAAACAGAAATTAAAAGAATCAGGTTTATTGCTCTTTTTTTGTCATACAGACTCACTAAAGCCAGAATGAAAAGAAAACAAAGACAAAAAAAAAACGAAGACAAAAAAAAGACCCCAAAAAAATTAAATGAAATGGCTGAAAAGTGTTCTAGTTCTGCAAAATCTTGATTGGATTGGAGAATCCCTCAAATTAATTTCAGAATAATTGTTCATCTTTATATCGTTTGAACAAGTTAAAAAAAATATTAGAACTGATAAGACAACAAAGCTAGAAAAAAAATACCAAGGGAGACAACTTTTGTACAAGTGCTCTAAAAGTATTGAGCGGAGTTATCCTCCTTCAAAACGTTGCCCTTGCAAACCGTAAAACACGCAATTTGCGTGCTGCTTGGAGGAGATATTTTGTGTCAATGATCATTACCAATAAAGATTACAATTATCAACACCAGTTTTATCAGACTGTAGTAACTTACAAAGTGAATGACAGGTACACGATTCACACAAACGGACGAACCCACGAGGAGATGAATGGGTGTGAATGGACTGGTGCCGCAAGACGGTACATCTTCGGGAAATTTATGACCTATCCCAAGGTTCTTAGCGTGACATGTACATGATCAGGTCAGGGCATTTGCAGCATTTCTGTTCTTCATTCAATACATAGTACTGTTCATACGCCCGATGATATGTACTTTTGTTGCTAACATTATGCAAGTTTTGTTGTTAAAAAAATAAAACTGAACGTACTTGTAGGCCTACTCGTTTGAAGCAGCAGACATTATAAATTTAGTTGACCTAGATTCTGCATTGAAGATCAACCATTGAAACGCGGAAAACAACGAATTACGTCAATTATACAGTATTTTCGCCTGCATGTTGTCTGATCGTACTATTTTTGTTTATCTGATGATGCTAAACAATAATGATCTTGTGAACTTTGGGATAGGCCTATGTCATAAATTTTCTGAAGATGTACCATTTTGCGAGGACAGGACCGGATAGCTCTTGGTTTCGAGATTGAGGTGGAACCCGACTACAGAAGCCAGGCCCACTGCAATGCATTGCAATGGGGATCCCCTTTATTTCAAATGTGTCCAAAGAAAAGATTCAAGATTTCGTCGGGAACCATGACGATCCCTATTGGAAATACTATGAGTCGTGGGTTCCCCATATGACAATTATTTGGCGGGAGATTTCACGTTGCGCTCCTAGACCTCCGTCTGATCGACGGAGGTAAAAACTATAGGTTATACTCACCTAAGCAGCCAAAAGCATTTCGATCACGCAATAATCAGGCGTTGTAGAATCGGTCATTCACGATGGATTCGCGAACTGTATTCCATGTCATGAGAAACTCACACTTAATTGAACATATTTTGATCAACTGTATATATAGATTTTAAAATTGTAAGGGATTCTTTTAAGGACGATTTTAAGAGCCGTCTGTTTATTAAATAAATTTGTATGCAGGTACCAGATTGTTAAAGTCAGACAGAGATTTGTTTGATCGTCGCTATATAGCTGAAATCTTGCTGAACGCGACGTTAAACCTTAATTCTCTCTCTCTCTCTCTCTCTTTTGAACACGAACACGATCGAATAAAAAAGAGATTATATAGCGAGCATTCAACAATTCTCTTGCTTTGTTTGCAATTCAGAAAGGGGTCAGAATGGAAGAAAGCGATGTAGCTGGTGTGTTTGATACCGCTGAATCAACCCTTGCCCTTATAAAAGAGGTTGGAACAGTCGTTAGCCATCCGGCTCTGACGATACTGCTGAAGAGATTACCGGAGCTTGGGGCAGCCTTTTCTTTCATCGGGTCGATACTGTCTTTGATTGGGTCTTTTCACTCGGACGGAAAATACGAAGCTATCGTGGAGAGGTTCGCTGCAATAGAGCAAGCTAAGTAGGATATTGCCTGTATCAAAAATGACGCACACATCTGGCTTAACCTCAGCAACGTTAACAACGCCATCCGAGAAGATGGTAAAGACATTACATGTATTACTATTTCTGATCAAGA